>QXVZ01015173.1:17753-44153 GCA_008931825.1 Phallusia fumigata | reverse complement strand
TTTCATCGATTTTCTCGATACTGGTGGTTGTCAAAGTTTTTGATGTTGCTTCTTTGGTTGCTACAAAAGCAGACGATTCGTAAACTGAAATGGATTTCATTGGAAATGCGTCAGCTGGTTCCGAACTTAAGATTAAACCTTCGGAGACCTTCGTTTTGTTGTAAATTAACTGGTCAGTAGAAATCCCCAACTCTTTGATGTCGGTTGCAACATGAAATTCTGTTTCAAAGAATCCACTTCCAGTAGTCAAGGCTATCGCACTGACCGATATACCAACCATCTCTGATGTCGGTTTTACATAGTATTTCTGCAAACCGGGCATAGAAGTCGTTTCATATCGAAACACTTTTTCTTGTGTAAACTCTACTATTTGTTCAAGTTCTTGTAAAGCAACAGTGCTTACGACTTCTGGTAGAGTTACTGCCGAACCTTCAACAGTCGATAACATCTCCATTGCTTTAGTTTTGAGTGGTGGTGCAGTGCTGTACCTAGAACTGTACTGACCATGAGCTTCAATACGTACTGATGTCGATAGTAGGGATTTAAATGAAGTAGAAAGTTCATCTATTTCCGATCTGCTTTCTGTCCTTAATGCATCTTCTAGGTATTTAGTGTACAAAAAGCGAGTAAGCGTTTTGAATTCAACACAAAAAGTTTCGGAAATATTTGTCAAGTATGGTATTTTTGATGTTTGATCAAAGTGCTCGGTACTGATGCCTGCAAATGTTTTCGTTGTGGTTACCTTCGTTAACTCGATAAAGGAAGTGACTTCCGTTGAAATTTTCTTGACCGATTTCGTTCCAAAATTTACAGCTTCAAAATGTTTGGTTGTGGATTTAGCAAAGTGTATCTGCAAACCGGTTGTAGATGTCGCTCGATATCGTTGCTTTCCTTGCGTGAAATCTATCATCTTATCAGGTTCTTGAAAAGAAACGGTGCTTATAACATCTGTTTGTGTTGCTGGGCCATCAACTGTTGACATTATTTCTGGTGCTTTTGATTTCAGCGGTTGGGCAGTGCTGTACCTAGAACTGAACGAAACTAAAACTGTATTACCTTCCAACGTCGATGGTAGGTGTTTGAATGAAGTGGATAAATCATCAGTTACCACTGCTTTTGGGTAGTGTGCTATGTCAAATTGTTGTACCGACACGGTGCCTATGATTTGAGTATCGAGTACAAATGAACCTTTATCGGTTGGAAGTGTGTCATCTACTGTATCAGCATGCAGGGACCGAAAATGTGTCCAGGTTTCTACAGGAACTGTTTCTTTCTGTAACGAAGTTTGGTTAAATATTTCTGTGGTTGTTGGTCTTTGTGGTTCCAGGTGCTTGACAGGTTTCATGGCAGACAAAGCAGATTTTGACAAAATTTTTGTGGTAGAAAGTGTGATTTTGAAAGCATTGGTGTTTGTTAAGATTGACTGGTTGATGAGAAAGCCTTTTTCCGTGGATAACAATGATCTTGACCCCGCGTTAAAAAAGACATCTTTACCGGTAATTCTTACTTTCATTTTTGGATTGATGGTCGGTTTCGTCTGTGTGTTAGTTAATGTGTAAAAAAATGGAATACCTGTCACAAAGCTTTTAGCACGGTTTTCGGTAATGCTGCGAATAGTTGAGCCAAATGCCCTTTTCCTTTGTGTTGTTTTCGAAACATTTTGAAAAATAGTTTTTGTTAAAATTTCTGTTGTTATAAATATATTGGTGCTTCCTTTTGCTTCCAGGGTACTTATCATACGTTGTTTGACTGTGTTGCCCACCGTCCCAATTTCTTGCATCGTTTGTAACAACGTAGAAAATTTGGCAAGTGTGTTATGTTTCGTCGGAACAGTTTCTTTTTTCTGAAATGCCTCGTTTGTAAAAATGGTGCCCAGCGATTTTAATGTGGCAAAACCTTTGTACTTTGTCACTGAAGTACTTCGATGTATAGTTGCTATTGTTGTTTGTGTTTGATTTTGTACTGCGATACCCATTTGTGATGGCATTGCCTCCGCTGTCGGCAATTCAGAATGTTGATCTATTGATTGCATTTGGTTGGTTGCAGTTTCTTTTATCCCGTGCTGTGTAGGTTTATATTCTGTAAATATTCTCGGGCGAAAGAGGTGTTCGGACGTTTGTACTTTGGTCACAAACATAGTTTTTACAGCTTCTGTCCTACTTTTAAATGTCTGCGGCAAATTTCTGTAAGCAGTTCGAGCACAGAAAATGGAATCAGATAGGCACAACCGCTCGGTAGTCACAAACTGTATAGTTTCATCATACTTTCGTGTGGTGAGAAGCCATCGGGTGCCGAAAGACATTTCTGTTGAAAAGTATACTACTCTGCAACCTTGTAGTTTAATTTTTCCTCCATGCACGTAAATAGATTTGCTTAATAGATTCAGATCTAGGAATGTGATACATTCGCTTGAAGCAAACAAATCGTGTTCTCGCTTCTTTGTTAAAATGGATGTAATTGTACTGCGTTGAGTTGAAACAAAATATAATGCAACTGAAATCGCAAGGTATGATCGGCCTAATGCAGTGGATACCTGAAACTTATCGGTTTGCAAAGTGGTGTAACCATTAATATCGGAAAGCAATTTATCTTGTAAAGTAAATGCCATCGTTTTAGTTAATCTGGGCACCACAACGCTTGTCCCCGTTGAGATAGAATCGCTTGTTAGGGGATATTCCACGGTAACGGTTGTCCCCAGTTTTACCTCACCAGGAGTTGTAGTTTGTGCAGTTTTTCTCTCAAATTGTCCTACATGTCAGGTAAAAATAAGAATATTATGGAAAATAAATTGTTTTTTGATATTCGAAAAAACTATCGTAGTGTCCATATTTGCTCTAAACGCGACCTGCCTGCACGACTAAAAACACCACGAGGCCACAACAGAACAATAGCACTGAATAATACCGAAAGTTGTGTTAATTATTACAGCAATAACAAAAAGTGAGATTACGCTACACCGCACTTTTCATAAATAGAAGTAATCAACCAAATGTTTTATTACGCTACGTGTTAAACGCATACTCGCAAACGACTTTCGTGCATGTAAAAGCATTTTAAAAACATTTTGTGGAAAGAATTAAATGACTCCGCGGGCCGTAGGCTATGTGCGAGCCTACTCTAAAAACGGCACAAGGTAAAATAAACCGTGATAAATTTGTAAGCTTTTTTACAACTCTACCTTAGATAAAGCGTATTATTAAAAGTAAACAATATTCGTTTTTCTGAAATGATAGGTTTCATATGAAAGTGAAAATGTGAAATCCTATAAAACTACTCAATATCAAAATACACAAGAACCCAACTGATCAAAAAGATTCCACTCACCTACATTCAGGACCACGAGACCGCTGCTTCTTTGAAATCCAACCCTAACTTCGCATACATAAGTACCAGAATCGGAAGGTTTTAACTTTTCAATGAGCAAAGAAGCGTTTCCATCTTGCGGTGATAAGGATACCCGGTCCCTTAATGCGTAAATGTAACGCAAGCGTAAGCCTTCAATTAATGCTGAAGAAAAAACTAGAACCTCACCTGTATGAACCAAATGTTTCATCAATTATCCATTCTTTTCTTAAAACCTTTGTTCTTGTTTGTTGTTTGGTTATTTTATGCCACTCAACGCGTTTGGAATAAAAATGAAGTTTTGTTTTTGGTCGTCGAAAATAACACGGAAGAAGAACTCGACCATGTTCTACGCCTTTCTGTGGACTTTTCGTCTTTACTTGAAATTTGAAATTCGATCCGCACATAGAAAATTCGGGAAACCTTCCACATTTAAACGAAAAAACGCATTCCTGAAAAAAGTGTTTTGTATTCAGCAACAGTAACATAAATTTGGTAACGGTCGCAATTTTGGCAACGGTCGCCATCACCTTAGCAAAAAAGCAGTCAAGTTTGTGTAAAGGGTTAAACAAGCGGGGGTTCAAGACTCAATTTCCCAAAAATCAAACTCCCGAAAAGCGCTAGGACAATTATTTACACCATGCAGTTCTCATACCATGTACCGAAACGGGTGTTAAAGCAACTTCAATTTAGTAAAAACCTAAATGAATTAGTAATATCAAGTGTTGTATTTTTGAAAATAAATTTTGTGATTATTTCGTGCCAGCAAAATCCGCCCCACTTGCATAGTTTGTTGCGTACACCCTCATTGACAGTCCTGACGAAAACATTTTTCTTGTCATCAGTTCAAATTGTTATGTCAGGTTTGCTCCTGCGCGAACTTTATAGCATCTGTTTTGATATAATTTCGATGCTTCCTATGTAAAAGATTGTGGGCGTGTAACAATAATGATTTGTAAAGAATTCACACATGTTTGTCGCGTGAGTCAGAGCTAGTGCTGCATGCAGCTACAAATCTAAGAGACGAACTCTGTTGAACTGAAGACCCATTAAACTTGCTACTCTGCATGCCTGTCGTGGTAAGTCATCCTCATAACTGTTTCTTGCTTTGTGTAGACAATTCTAATTTTACCATTACTGTGGTATTGTGATAGTACATCGTCCGAGACTTGTGGACCCACGCTAAAACGAGGAAGGGGGAACGAAGGAAAAGTGAGAAAAATGAGTAAAACACATTGAACCTCATAGGAAAAATGTACATTGCACATATTTAATGCAATTCCCAACTACGTATTCGGGTACAGTCACAACATAAAACACAAGACTTTTTATAAACAAACACACGGTTCCAATAAAACGAAACATGTAGTTTTAACACTCGACGATTTGTACTAAATGTTGGACCACTAAAATAGTTTTTACCCACCAAACACGCCCAATAGTCTGATAGGCTACACATATGACAGATCGTAAAAAATCGTTACCTGTTTTTCACTGCACTTTCCATATGGAGCACACTCCCAATCCTTCTTGCAACGCTTCCGAGGTCGACGCGCTGTCAAATGTAAACAACGAAGGTTAAATGAACACTTAGCCATTGCTTAGATTTTTGGATCATGGTATGTGCCTGAATTGATGAGATTAACATGATTTTTCATCAAACATTAACAGTCTTGAAACATTTATACAACTCAAAACTGCCAAAATGGTTGAAGAAAAATCACATTGCAAGTTTTAAACACACAGGAATATAAAGTACGTTTTTACCTCTCCTGGCATAGGAAAACTGTCGGTTGTCCTCAGCGAGCAGCAAGAATGCTACAAGATGCAAGCAGAAAAACCAACGCATTGTATGACTGCACTTCTGGTTAATTACCAATTAGTGCCATTACTTACTAAAGTCAAAAGGAGCAGTTACTTGTGAAGGCACTATACACTCTACTTGACAAATTTCATTCCAAACCGTTTATATACCTTGATTTGTTTGATAAGTAAATATAATAGTTTGGTGACAAACCTAGCATATGTGTGTGAAAAATTGCGCATTGGCATGAATCGCAAATAGGTGTGGGTAACCAAGTGAACTTAACTATTTCACCAAGGTTATAAATTTTAAAAACTAGTCGTCAAAAAGCTTTTTTGATGTCTATATATTTTATCGATATGGGTGCTTAAGCACGAATTGTCGTCTGGCGTAAAATTTTTGCGTTGATGACTACCATAAGTCAGTGTCGTCTGCAATATAGCCCACTGTGCTTACCAAATTTTGCGCGAGGGTGGATTACACTTGACCAAATTCTTCAGCAATTTTTTTTACGGGGTTAAACCCAGGATTATTTGGGTGTATTTTGTCAGTATTTGGGTCGAGCGCCTCTGTCCATTCGACCAAGCGCATTTGGGGTTCATACAATAGGACATGTTCAACGACAGCTTTGGGATTCGGGCAAATATAAAAGAAAACCTGCATACTCGTTTCTTCTCGTGGAATACCCTGCAAAATTCTGTCGCTTAGTTAATACGGACAAAGTCACGCTGCACTGGCTGCCGACCCGCCAAGCTTTAACCCAGCGAAACAAACGGAGAGTTGGACAAGGCCACAAAACGTATTGCACAGTGGGTGCAACCGGAAGCTTTTTCTGTTGAGTTTGCGCACCAGCCGCGCTGTAAATAAGAAGGAATGCAGTATCGTTGACTACATCGGTTCTATGCTGGTATAGGCGGTATAGGTGTGTATTTACATGTATCGAGTACCAGAGTTGGATCAACTACAATTAGTATTTGAACTGAATGTAATTAGTAACTATTTTTGGTGTAATTGTAATTGTAATTCAAACTTTTTGAGTTTGTGTAATTGTAATTGTAAGTTGCTTACACCTTTATCTAATTACTTTTCACATTACTTTTTGTGCAAGATACCTTTGCCACAGATTTTATGCAGCATTTAAGAAGCATGGCTATACATTTTAGAAATATCAACCTGATTGTTGTGTCGTTGTGTAAAAACAATGTGTTGAAATCGAAATTTTGTGACATGTAATTGTATTTTGCAATTAATTACAATTCTCAGAATAATTGTAATTGTAATTGTAATTCCTATTTTTAGGGACAGTATAATTGTAATTTGACTAAAATCATGTAATTGATCCAGCTCTGATGTTTACAAGGGCTGTACATATGGAGGTTGCCCACTCGCTTTAGGTCTCCTTGTTCATCAACGCGTTTCAAAGATTTTTCAGCCGAAGAGTAAAATGAGCTTCCCAAAGGCATTGCCAAATGGGTTTAAACTTCTGTTCACAATCACCTGCGCTAGCAGGGAACCAGCTGACATATTAATCTCTCGATTGCAAGCCACCAAGGTGGTGTCTCGGAGAGCGTTATTCGTCCTATCGCCAATTTGTAAGCAAGTGTCGGCAATGTACCACTAACCGATGAGTCCTTGTGTACTTTTCTTAAAGCAGTTGAGCGCATCTTGGATAACCGACCGATCATATCAGAGACCTTCGAGCACTTACTCCGGTACGTTACGGACAATAACGCTTCCCAGCGTAGAAAAATAAATCTTTTGTGATTGGAATCGTAACAAATATTTTATCTGTTTTAAAAAGGTGCGTTCCACAACGCTTTAAAATCAAATCGCTTTTATCACTATTCCAAAACTGCTCCAAACATGTTTTGAACAAGGATGGCAGTACAGTACGGTGGTACGGTACGCCCTTCGTAATGAAGTACAAGGTACGCACAACTCAATACGTGCCGCAGTTTGCTTCTCTATCACATTGGTAGGCGTTGACCTGTTGTAATGCACGTAAGTCTTACTCACCGGAAAGTTGCTGTGTTTTGCTTTATTTTTGCTACCACCGATTTGTTTCACCCTACTATTTAAGTTGCACAACCCTTCTTGTGTCTGATTTGCAAATTATTGTATTTAACCTGGAACTAGTCACTGCTGCCGTTTGTCTACATGTTTTACAGGGAAATCAACTGTCTAAGGAGCTGACATTGATCGACTTAATGCCGTGACTTTATCTTCCTCGTGTTTTTGTTTGTTTTCCCAGTTTCGTTTTTTTTTCCTATTTTCAGTTTGATTTTGTTTAGTTTACTTTTTATCGACCTTTTAAACTACGTTTAAATTTCCCTAACTAACCTGTTTACTGGATACTGGCTAAGCGTAATAGATAAATATTTTACCAAACTCCGCATTAGTCCAGCGTGCACTAATATTCATATTGGCTTTTTTGTGTGTGTTCTTCCTTCCGGTGCTTGAAACTATCCGGCAGGGTTTCTTTCGGTGGTTTGTTTTGCTGTTGAAACCCCACTCTCTTTCCCTAGCACGGGTGGTTAGATTCTAAGCCCCCCTCGGCTGGTCCCACCAACGTCACCCCCACTCGTGTTTTCTCATACTGCGCCAAACTTACCCTCCGCGATGTGAGCCCCCGCCACGTAACGCCTTGTAATGACGGTGAAGCTGCAGCGCGTTCAACCTTGACCCACCAATTGTGCCCTCCCTTTTTTGCGCCTCATAACATTCTAAAGTTGTGCAGCTATTTCCGGCCTGGTGATTGATTTAGTGCAATTTTGTCGCTATGTTTTCTTTCACCAAGCGAAATAAACTCAACCGTACCATACTGTCATCCTTGCTACTGAGCGGTGACTGCAAATAAAGTGTATTTTAAATTCCGACCACCCTTTTTCTGCCAGTTAAAGAACTGAACGGTTGAATGTAAAGACTCATAACCAGTAACATGGTTGGTTGGAATAAAAATAAAATGCTAATTTGCCAGAAATAACAACTATAAACGCTGAGACTACAGAACACAAAATAATGGCTTAACAATAGCCGATGTTACGTCACAGAAAGCCGCGAAATTTCGGCTATTTGATTGGCTTAAAAATCCCTGTTTGCGAAACAGATTACATTTTGGAAATATGCTAGCCGGAAAATGTAAAATCATTAGCATTACAAAAGTAGTTATTTTACCGGCAGGTATAAGCAAAAACTAACAAAATAGTTCTATTGCAAGCTTTTATCTAATGGGAAAGACCTTAGACATTTTTGTGTGTGAAACATATTGCGTAAGTTTAATTGAATAGCTTGGTTTTAGCTTGACCTCGCATGCAATGTTGATGACATCCCAGGCCAACATAATGTTATTGCGGTTAGCAGGTTTGTTGTTACAATCTGTAAAACGCTGATTTGCACGGACTCTCAGTCACTTGTTTTGCCAGGGATTGTATAATCCTGATTTGATATTCGGGTTGGATTTTATTGTAAAATGCAACGCAAATAATGCAAACTGATACTTTTTGCAATTTAGGCAACAGGTACACAACAAAAAGATAAAAAACACAGAAAATAGTCGCAAAAATGGTCGCAGGACTTTTGCACTTTATAAATACAATTGGCGACTGGAAATGTCCGCCTCTCTCTCAGAAAGATAATACTTTCACTGAAAAATAAAAACGAACAACAACAAAATGATTTGGTTGTAGAAAACTTGCGTTACCTTTTTCGCTAGAACTATTACATTAAACTTCATTGTACCAAAAAAACTTGAGTTTTTTCTCAAAACTAACGATAAACAACGGCGCACAACATTTCATACCTAAATTACTTCACTGTTAAATTCTTATTTAGTATGTCCAGTTGATGTTTCTTTCACCAATGAGTCGTCGTGACAATTAGGTACTTGCAACAGGGACTTTAAAATATTTTGCCGCGACAAACCTCGAAACGATGTGACTTAAAAGTCGCATCCTCAAAAGCTTTTCATGGCATAAATAAATAAATTAAATGTACAGTAAAGGGTCCCATTGCTTTTAGACCGATTCCTTTTGCATTCACATACATCAACTGTATCAAATGGCTTTCTTTCTGAAACTAATGCCTAGTTGATATTACCCTCATGTTTGTGAAGTCGACGATGAAGTTAGTACTGGCAATAATACTAACATCCCCGCCGTCAACATAAACTTAAAGGTTTTATTCGCACGTTAATCGTTTGGCAAGATAGTATTTGTACCTTTCTGCCGGTACGTTGAGATAAACTCACTTGTTAACTTACGTGCAAGCGCGCAATAGCACAGGAAGTAAATTTACTCTTAAAGTAACTTACACAGACTGGCACCAACTGATCAAATGCTACGGTCAAACCACCCATTAAATTTTCTGACATGCTTTATCACAGCGTACCTCCGATTATGGCTTTACGCACAGAACAAGAAATAATAATTATATTGGCAAGGCCGAATGACAGAATGCCGGCACTTCAATTAAGCCAAGTGTTCTTTTGCCTTAAGGCATAGAGGTCGTTGAGCATGGATGTGGAATATTTCGTACACTTAATTCTTTTGGTTTATGCATTCGGTTATGTAAAAACACAATCTGCTAGGAATAACATTCAGTTTTATTTTGTAGCAGTTTTTATGAAACGCAATCATCATTGTCTGTTGCCATGTCTATGTCAAGTAAATTGCTTTTGGAAAGGAATCCAATAAATTGTTAGATTTAATCTGTAATAGTCCAAAATTTGTGTGTGAATATAACTATGTAGATCAAATCGCGTTACTTAATTGTTAATTCTTTTCCGCAAACGAAAGCACGTTATGTGGTCCAGGGTCAAACCACATTTAACGCCGAACTATAACTGTGAAACGGTCTAAAGCTAACTATGAACATTCGACCTCACAGTCCATGTGCGCATGGCCAGTAAAGGCTAAATAAACACCTTACATTCGCACCCTCAGTGGTAAGACTATCGTTTTAGAAAAAATTATAATGTTTACTAGATGTTAAAAGCATCTAATTTATCGCCATAAAATGTTTTCGAAGGTCAAGTCCATGACTGCAGGCCAAAGACGTCCCAACCTAAATGTATGGGCGCCCGCACGTAGGGGCAAGGGGGGCACATCATCGCCTTCTAGAACAATAATCTAATTGTGACCTAAATCGCCTGTGACAGCACAAATTTACTATCTTTAGAAGACTACAAAGCAAATGCAAGTAAGGTTTTATAGATAATCTCTACACGCTGTGATAAAAAAGAATCAACAGGGCTCTAAAAAGCGCTTTGAGAATGGTTGGATTGTGTGTGGCTGTACCATAAAGTCCTCTATTGTATACGTTGTTACTTGTTATGCACCATTCCGCGACTCTCAGAAGTATCCTCGCGCCTCACGTTTGGGTTTTGAGACGCGTGTTTGGAAACCACTGACCTACAAGCACAAAAAAAACTTCGCGTAGCGAGCGGATGCTCGTTGCCATTATGCTGTTGACTGTTGCAAAGCTTGTCGTGAGCTTTTCGTAAGTTTTAATTTGACAGACCGTGGTCAGCAAACTTTTATTACGAAGGCCCAAGTTCTTCATTTTATCTTACTGGAGGCCCATACAGCATGAAACGTTCAATACACGCTAATACGCAATAACTGAAGCAAGATTGTTCCACAAAACTGCATTTAAAATGTCTCTCAACACTAAGCAACCTTTTCATGTGTAACATAAGTTGCCTTTTTCATCACAATTATTACATAAAATTGTTTTTGTTGTGTCAAATAAATAATGTCTGTTCTATCACCAAGCGACATCAAAAGTAAACTTGATTTCAATCGTATACAGCACAGCATTCATAAACTATCCTGGTGCTTAAGCAAACGATAATTTGGCGTTTGTTTAAAAATTTCTGTTTCAAGCAAAACTTTCCAGGTAGCTATGAAAAAATAAACGGTATCCAGCCACAAACTAAATTTTTCGCTTGGCGCACTTGTTTACCGCAATTACCGTTATGTGTGTGCATAAACTGGCACAACCATAGCTAAGCGCCTTTCATCGCATTTTTTGCAAATCGTATTTATCGCTTTGAGTGTGCATCGCCGCTTAAAGTTTTTCTTAGCGCATGTAGAAATCAGACTTTGAACATTGTAAACTTTGCAACGCTGTGTTTGGTTTGAAACTTTTATTGAAACCCATATGTATCGCAAAACCATTTGGAAGTGGTTTTAAATTTTTAAATTTGAAACGAGACTACCAGAGTCACGCGAAAGTATTATGACGTAACAAATCTATTATTTGTAACAGAGGGCTTCAATAAGATTGATTTTAAAAAAGACTTGAAAGCATGTTTAGTTTTTAGACATCTACAATTTTTTTTAGATGAGGTAATGTTTTATTAAACCGCAATGTCAGCTACTGGTTGCAAATTTGTAATTTATAACGATAGTTTTAATTTNCTTAAAGTTTTTCTTAGCGCATGTAGAAATCAGACTTTGAACATTGTAAACTTTGCAACGCTGTGTTTGGTTTGAAACTTTTATTGAAACCCATATGTATCGCAAAACCATTTGGAAGTGGTTTTAAATTTTTAAATTTGAAACGAGACTACCAGAGTCACGCGAAAGTATTATGACGTAACAAATCTATTATTTGTAACAGAGGGCTTCAATAAGATTGATTTTAAAAAAGACTTGAAAGCATGTTTAGTTTTTAGACATCTACAATTTTTTTTAGATGAGGTAATGTTTTATTAAACCGCAATGTCAGCTACTGGTTGCAAATTTGTAATTTATAACGATAGTTTTAATTTGCGTTGCAATCATCTTTCCCTCCAGGATACACGTGAAGAAAGGCCAATAAGTATTTGAGGGAAATTGTTGCCTGTACCTTTATGCCAAAGCATGGAAATGAAAAAGAGAAACGACAAGGTGCATCTTGTGGACATTATTTCTGAAACGGAAACTAGGAACATTATAGAAAGCGATGCACAGAAGTTGCTCGTAATACAACGGGAAGGACATTTTACTTTCAGATGTGTAGATTTTTTGTACGATCCAAAGCTTTTGTTGCAAGCACTAATCTTACCTTGCGTGGTGCATGGACGAAATGCCGAGGAGCTGGGTAAGTGTTGAATTTGCCAAATAATTGATGTGTTAATATTTGATCATTGAAAGTAGGTTTGGGAAACTCCAAAAATCCATCCAAACTATCATGTTAGGTTAAATATAGTGAATGTAAACCTTTTTACAAAACAATTTGATTCCCTGATTATACATTGGCCGAACGCTGTTTTTAAAGTTGTGATTGTTGTAGGAATGGGGAGTTTTGTCCAACATAGTTTGCTTTGCTTATTATCGCCGTTGTGGATTGGATCTGTTCTCTCTGTTGGAAAAAGTAAATCGGTTTATCGCACCAAAAACAGCATTCCAGGACTAAACGGCGACGACTGGTGTGTTGGTTGTGTTTGTCCTTGGTGCCTAATTGTACAGTTACGAAACGTAAGTTTTATGTTCAACTTTTATGTTTTTAGGGGGGGAATAACAAAACGCAATGTAAAACACGAGATGTTTTCCAAGGCAAGCCTACCTTAATGATCAGTTTCAAAATTCGGAGGGGGGCATGGCCCCCTTACCCCCTCCCCCCCCTCCAGGCTGCGCCCTTGCTCTCAGGGTTAAAAAATGAAAATGATTGATAAAATTAATAGCAACAAGGATGTGTTCCCAACAAGTGTATGACAGAAACATTAGGGAAAGGACAACTTACAGGGGCCAATGTCTAGATCCATGCGTTATAAGTGGATACGTGGATAGTTTTGAAGTTTTGAGTGGCCTAAAGACATTTCATCATTTATTCCGCAGGAATTAGATGAACAAAAAATTGAGGAAAAGAAGATAAGCGAGCTGAAGCAACAAGTTATTGAAAAAGGAATGACAATTGAACGAAATTGACTATTTAATTCAATGCCCTGAATATACAACCGTTTACGAATTGTATCTTGTAGTGTTTTTGAAAGTTACACCAAATAAACCTGAGTTGATGTTTGTTGGCCCAATCAAACGTTGTGATTAAAACAAAAATGATGCCTATGTTTTAAATTGCCGGACGCATATTCAGGGCTGAATTACCAATTTAGCGTAAAAACACACGCTGAGACATCAAGAGAAGGCAGCGACACATCAATTTTCTACAAATGAATCGCCTTTGGTCTGTAAACCAAGAGCAATTTTTTTGTAAAAAGTCATCTTTTTGCTCCTTTCGTTCATATCGACACGTTTTTGTGCCTTTTATACATGGATTTGGCTTAAACAGGGCTTTTTGAAGTTAATATTTGCTTGTCATGCAAAAAGGGGCATTCTACACATGTTATTGCTCTCATAACCTAGAATTTCGAATACAGTTTCTGAAATTGACATGTTTATTTTTTAATTGCATGCAACATCATATTTTAGATGTGCATTTGGGCAATATTATATTTCAGGTGCAATAATGCGAATCCGGCAATCCACATACAATGTAAATACAGTAGAAAAGGTGTCCCATTGCCAACCAGTCTTGAAAGAACATTGCTTTTTAAAAATTTAAAGAATTTTAGTACAAGTATGTTATTTTTTGGTTCTGTTTCACAAAAGCCGATAAATTCCGGAATTTACTTACTTTTTCCGCTGGAGGCGGCATGGATTTGTATCACGAACATTGTGAAATTAATTTAACTCAAGGCAAGCGCTTGGTCGAAAGAACTGAGGCGCTTGACCATATACAGAAATTAAAAAACCCGATCAGGATTAGTTCTCGGGATCGTCCCGGGTCGAACCCTAGTACTACTAAGTGACCGCATCAAGCCGCCCGTGCGACACGCTTGAATGCTCAGTTAAAAGGGGAATCACCCACCTGGCGTACGAGCAGGCATGGTGCTTATGTTAATTTGATAAGACTAGGTCTCCAACAATGATTAACGTGTTCCGGAAGTACGACTGAAAGACGCTTTTCAACCCTCGTGTTTATCACTACTGTCTCAGCTTTCACACTTCCCGACCAGCTTTTATTTCAACAGTTTTCCGTTTCTGCTTATACGCACAAAATAAACGAACAGCCAGTAGCAACAATGTATAATAACAGTATCAAAGTAAATAAAACTTGGCTCGCTTTTCCCCTTCCATTTTTTTCTGAAACAACAATATACACAAAAAATATTAAACTTACGTTACAAACTGTACATTACATAACATCAGGAGTCACCATAGATTTGGCAGGAATGATGAACACATCAGTCGCATGTAGCCTAACTGCTAAACTGTCAGTTGTCGTTGGTCAATTTGTTTGAGTTACTTATATTTCGAGTTATTATTGGCATTAGCAGTATCCAAAAACAAGCATCACGCTCGAAATAATAGTACAAAAAAAAGCAAACATGTATAAGAGTAAAACTGTAAAATGACCAAGGTAAGGTTTTCTTTCCTTTCTAGAAATGGATTTAGTACCAAGCATACTGTTGCCACGATGCATGGAGTAAAAACTCAGTTGGGGAAAAGGCAGCGCAAGATGCAGAAGGTCTTTCGTAAGTAAAAAGCAAGTTAACCAAAGTTGTTGTAACTGCATTAAAAAACTCCTGCCGAAGTTACATTGTGCTTTGTGCGGCCACGACATAAATCTATGGTTGACCAAACAATATGAAATAATACAATACCACACATAAAATTTTTAGGTTCTTTGTGAAGCAAAGTTAGTTAGACAACGTCATTACCGTGTTACAAAATCTTTAAACGGATTCTGCAATTGATAATACAGACACTTTAAATGTATGATATCAAACCACCAAAACCGTTAATAAAAACAAAATTTTAGCGTCTGGCATGAAGTAAGTAATTAGTTCTAAAAATTGCAAAGAAGTTTGGTAATCCGGAGTTGTACTTTTGAACACCATTCTTTGTTCCCAAAATAATAGTACCACCTAAAGATAAACATACGTACCACAATGTTTTCCATTAAATCCTTGCGGACAAACACAACCGCATGTTACTGTGTCCAACACGCCGCCGTTATCACACAAGCGCCCCTTGCAACACAAGTTTAGTGTATCATTATATATTCCGTCTGCAATAAAACAACTTCTACAAATCCAAATATTGCCGCATAAAAAGTATAGTTAACAGTTTTACCGCAAAAACCACAAGATTTTCGACACTGGTCTTCCAGTTGGGAAGGACATGTTGTGGACCGCTGATTTGGAGGTACCATGCGCGAACAGCCGTCATCAATATCCAAACATTGCACTGTGGAGTAAGAATGAAATATATACAGTCCAAAGCTGTTGAGGAACATTGTTGTCCTTCAATTAGATTCTTAGTTAACACCGACCAAAAAAGCTTTGTCAAGACTTTATACTGAAAAATGTATTGGGTGCTAAATTCGCCAATATTGGCATTAACTCAGCTTAACGGTGACCTGGTTAAGAGCTAAATAGACACTTTTGAAAATCGCTTAGATGTGGACGCTGCGCAAGAAACAAGATTAACACATCGTGTGGAGCTCAAGAGTTTCACCTCCGATGAATCCAAGGCAGTAGACAGGAATGTCAACAAAATGTTACAATAAAAGAGCCTCTGGCAACTTTCAAACGGCTCTGGCAACAATTAGGCTCATATAAGCAAAATACCAATTGTTGCTGTTTAGGCTTCGTGGTATTTTATTTCGAACGCTTTAAGCGATATGTCGAAATGTGGAATAAAATAAAAAGTGCTTACAACGTCTTGGAGACACTGCTTAAAGAAATATGGATGTATAATTAAAATTATTGTTTAATGGCCTCAATTAGTGTCATAGATTTAAGTGAATTGTTTGTTTGTTTGTTTCATTTTTATCCTCGGGAGGCGGAGCAACGCCTGAATGCGTTATGCATTATGAGTCCGCCGTCGGGCTGCCTGCTTTATTGCAGTTCCGTTGGGTCATTTTTTATTTGATTTTTTCGATTTTTGCCCCCCCCCCACTTCAATTTGGGTCAACCCATCGGGTTCCCCTGGGTTGAAGCAATGTCACTTAAGTTTCTTGCTCAGGGAAACACAAGTGACCGAGATGGGATTAGAATCCACTTGCGAGCACAAGGCAGTAGCGCTAACCACTCCGCCATCTTGGCGACAAAATTCGTTATTGCATATACAGTGCAATGTTGTTACAAAACGTTTTGTAAGTCAATCGTAACCAAAAGCAGGGCATAACAAAGTGTTAGGGTAAAAAACATTACAACCCAATACAACAAAACATAATTGCTTGAAACCTTGATACACCAAACCACAGCTTGAGATTTTCGTTTCTAACCAAAACCTATTAGGAAAAATAGCTAGTATTCAAGACAACAGCAATGAGGAAATTGCTTTTGTACCCAACTGGTTTCGGGTAGCAAGTACCAAATGTCACAAACGAATATACCCAATATGGTTTACAACTATCTTTCTCACTACTTTGATTTCCACAATATAAAGGTTAAAATTGTCCTTTTTCAAATCCGAGTAGAACACCAAAGGCCAAAACAAAAACAACTTTTGACCGAACATGGGGGCCTATATGTTACAACCCCCTAAAACGATGCTTTCCACATGCAGTGTTTTCCAATATAAAAATATATATATACTTAATACCTGTATTACATTGAGTCTTCGCTTTTCTTTTTATGGCAATATTGTTTCTGCAAGCACAGACGTATAGATCCCCACATACAAGCATTTGTTAATTGGAGGCAGTGTCAATAGAGTGTGATCAGTTTTAAATTCAGCAGAAAAAAATTTACACATTTGCTGGACCCAACCAATACATATTAAACGAAAAAAAACATGCATAGAAACTTGCGTTTGCTGGTTGATTTCTATAATCTTTTAGAAATAACAAATACAGTGTGAACTCGAATCGTTTATTACCGCCGCAGTTTGCTCCATCCCATCCGGCAGGACATTCACATTGACAATTCGTGCTCCTAAGAGTTCCACAATTGTAACAATTCGTGTTGCAATCTGAAGCATTGTAGCAAAAACGTCACCATATTAGAGTAAATTAAACGCCTACACATCACGGGTCAGCACTTGTCCATTTGCTGGTTCCTTAATGTGGTCTACTCAAGAAGGCAAAAGACTATAAAAGGGGATCGTATCTTCATACTGCCATTTTACATACACAATGACTCATAGTCTAAATCATATTTTCACGTACACCATTTACTATTTTTGTAATAGACATATTTAGTAGAGTATTAACTCGGTTTCCCACTTTTCGTGGTATTTTATAACACATTTGTTTCTACAAGCCAAACGTATGGCCCCTACGCAGTTGTTATTTTTCATTGGTATCAGTGTTAATTAAAGAGTGATCAGTTTTAGATCCGGAAAGAAAATTTAAAACAACAAAAGAATACATGCGCCAAATCTGACAAAATAATCACTTGAAATGTCAAACCAATGGACTCAAAAGCATGATTTTTCCACAGCTTGATCGACATTAAACTTTAAGTAAACCCCGTTGTCCCAAAAGCAAATTAGATCATTCCTAATTGTGTTGCGCAGGACTCATACACAGTTACCTGCAGTAAACTTAGACCATCTGGACTTTTCTTCTGAACGGAATTTCGGTGATGCGGTGTTAGTTTATTATCAACGTTTCGCCATTTGTTGGACCAAATGGTTTTACATGCAACTATATTGCAGCGAATTTACGCAAATGGCAGCAGAGCTTTGTTGCGCATTGTATTTTGCTGTGTATGATAAACAACGTATTTTAGTAACGCAAGACAATCACAGCTTGATTTAGAAAGTTAAAAGGCTGAATATTAGTCCCGAGTAAACGTCTGCCTGCATCATGCGTGAAGCAGTGGTCTGTTACCATGCTTCCACATTTTGAAAACATGCGAGTCAACCAATAGGTGAACAGGGGCAAAACATTGTAGTAAGGCAAAATAGGGTGCAAATAACACGTGTCTCTTAACACATTATGGTGGACCCTTGTCAATGTACCGATATTTATTTTTCTTAATTTTTCGGTTATATGATGCAAAATAACAGTAAGGAACAGAGTTAGTTATGTTTCGCCCATAAATGTCCCTGATTTCCCTCGAAGCTTAAAACAATATCCTATACCTACATCCCCAAGCGAATATTGATGGTCTTACCTAGCTTGTTGTAAATACAGGGCGTCGATTCAAAGGAAGGTTTGTAAAACGAATGAACTGGACTCATGCAGTCAGCTGTATCATGAATAAAAAAAGTTAATGCCACAGGTAGAATAACTTGTAAGTAAAGATGTAGCCTACAAGGAAAAGTTCCTATGACCCGGGGCAAGTTAAACAATGTTTACAAAACATTAGAATGTCACAGTAAAATCCGTATAAGATGGTAAATTTGCGTAGATCCGAAGTATTCAACCTATTGAAGGAAGTATTAACCTTTATTTGTGGCATACATGAGGGAAGTGTTTCGTAAAAATAACTAAGATCGCTTTCAAATTTTGATGAAACGTTTGTTGTAAAAAGCAGTGCCATTCACCGCATAGACCTGCTTCACACCATCCACTTCCAGATTTGCACAGCGAGCATTGGTCTCCTTGTTTGTACGGTTGCAGTATTAGGGGATTGCTCCTGAAAAAAAATACTAATAAACTTTCATGCGCTACTTGTGTACGATACAAAATCACATAGAGGTAATTTCACTGTACTGAGGGCGTTGATACTCGCAAACGACAATAAGGGCTCGAACTTCTTTTTCCGTGCAGTCTGCCCAACCGCAACCCACGAACACCGATTCCGCTGTAGACACCTGTTGGTAACGTCGTTAGTAATGTACAATACAACACTTTTCAGCATAAAGCATCCCTATAGGTTTGTTAACTTACTTGTAAGTAATGTCCGCATATTTTGTCAGGTAAACATGAATTGTTGGAATACGTATAGTAATGTATTTCATCCCACCAATCTTGTACAACAAGTTCGGTTATTCGTCTATTCTACAAATTGAATCATCGAAATGCTTTTAAATGAAACAAACGACAATAAATGTAGCATCTTTAACAACAATTGCCTGTTTCTGACAAATGAACAGACTAAACATACATACAACCTATCGTTCTCCTTGCGATAAAGGCTGCAGCCGAAAAAACGCTTTTTGTTTTACATTCAAAGCCAAACCAAAAAGCATGACCAAGGTTAACAGCACACTACTATTTTTACCTGAGATTTTGTTCCCATCCAGATGTTTTGGCCGAGGTATGGAAACGGTAAATCTTTTCTCTCTCTTGATCTTCCGTGTTCAAAAACACATTTTTCTGACCATTCCTGAGCCATTTGAGCTAGTGTTTCGTCCCACATCTGAAAATAATTGAATTAAGCAGACTAATGTAATAAAGTTGAATACTTATACAAGTGTAGAATGTAGAACAGCTACTCGACAATTATACATTCATTCTTGCTTTTCGAAAAAAAGGCTATAAAAACTTAATTAGTCTTACCATCTTCTCCATATTTGCGGCGGGCGGATAAACTTGTGCTCTAAGGACGTTGTGACGATCGAGAAGCTCTTGCTGTTCGTTCAACTTAAAATTACTACCGATTGAAACCGTTCGAATGTTTAATAACGTTAATAGTAGAACGACATGGCATCGTAATACACTCATTTTTCTCTACTCTTCCACAAATGACAATTTAAATACATGAGTAGCAAGTTAACTTATTAATAGTTCACTTCAAAATCAAACGTACTTCAAGTATTGATTAGAAGTACATGAAGGTAATCGTTATCGCGCCGATCAGTAAACAACAAATGGTTATTTAAAAATTAGATTGTGACATTTTTAAACTGTTTTACGATTGTTGGTTCGTGTTATTTCTTAACTGATACAATGGTAAAGTTTAGCAATAAGTAGATTATTAGATTGAATGTGCGTTGTGATTGTTTTAGTGCTCTACATTTGAAAACGAGCAATTAAGTAGGCCTCAAATAAAAATTATCAAAAGGAACTGCAATGAGGCATGTATCTCGACGGTGGACTCATTACGAGCATAATTCAGCTGTTGCTCTCGGACAACCGGTACGCAAAGCACACAATCGATAGAAGCCCGAATTGGGACTTAACCCTGCTTTGTTTAAACCAGGGGTGCACAACCTGTGGCTGTGCCTAAGTATATTTAAGTGTATGTAATGGCGGCCGTGGGGTGTTGAATACTATTGGTTAAAAAAACATGTAGGAGGAAGTCAGTAAAAAAATTGACATTTTATTCCTCTGGAAATTAGTTTGCTTTGAAAAAAGCAAACGTATTGTTGTCTTGGCTAAATTTCGAAACGCTGCACCAAAGAATTTTCATGCGCGTGTTTAGCCGCCGAAAGATAGATATTTGATCGCGGCAGTATAGTGGTTTAGTTTTTCGCTTGCACCTGATAACCAACCAATATGCTCTTACTGAAAGTTCTGTCGAGAGTGTTGGAATACTGCGACACGTCGTTGTACACGTTTGTGACGTCACAATAGTGTGTGGCGGCGTACATCTGCTAGCTTGCATGTTTTGTAACTCGGCGCCTATGTGGCGGCCGTGAGTAAAATAAAGTCTGTAATGAGGCCAGCATTAGCAAAAAGGATATGCACCCCTGTTTTAAACTAACAAGGTACCTTTATGTCACTCGCTTGGTGTAAGCCTTTAGTTTCAAACCTGCATTGAACTGAAATGTCTGCTTAATCTAACATTTCATTCGTAACTTACCATGGAAATGCTGCCAGTGAACTATTATACACGCCCACAACATATATGAGGGTTAAATAGATCGCCAAGTTAATTAGATAGCGTTTGGGACATTAATATTTCTAAAAAAAGGCAACGATACAAAAATGTGAACAAAATGTAAATAGCCAAGATTTAGAAAACTAAGCTTCAACATGTACGCTCATCCATCATGCTTTGATTTTCCAAACCTGCAACATTGTTTACCACCGTTAAAAATATAATAGTGTTTTTTAAAGATTAATCATAGCCGGCCTTTCAAATATTTCGTGCAGCAGAGCGTGGGCACACACCGGGACTGACCCCAGGTCAGTGTTCCTTGCCGAAGTTTTAATTACAGACATAATTAACAATTGCACTTTATTCCTAGCCAACGACATTGGCAAAAAAACAATAACCGGCAGTACAATTTATCACTTCCCAGGGTAGGACAAACACACTTTTAAATTGTATGTTTAAGAACATTAATGTAAGCATGATGCAGATAAAAAGTTAAACTGGATGCATACTTTATGGGTAATTTTAATATTTATCTTTTGAACTTTAAATCAAACAATAAAACAAGTCCATATATTTACTGACTGTGTGTTCCAAAACAACAATAACTTGATCACATGGACATCTGTAAAATATCCAGTTGGTACAACATTTTACTTGACGAGCTATCTGGCTATATTACAGTAATGTTTTGTTGCCCTCGGTGAATTTGCGCGGGAAACATAGTGACCCTTAAGGTGCTATCACAGAAGAAACATCACTAATTTTTAGACCAACTAAACCTGCTTTATTGTAAAACTGTAATTAAGAAAACTGGTCCAAATAAGGCTTTTGACATTTTGTTGGCACGCCTCCAACACAGTTTGAACAGTTTTTTCACCAATCGAAAGCAAAGAGAAAAAATTGAATTGTACAACAATAAACTAAATAAGCTCAATAACAAAAAAAATTACACACACAAGATATGTCAAAAAAGGAAAACAGCTATAAGTTCAGTACCAGAAATTAAGAAATCAAAACCACAGCTTGAGCAATTCTAAGAAAAACTAATAGCAAAAGTTATGGAGTAATTGTACCAATAGTGCCAAACTATTATTAATCAATTAACAACTACAACAACAACAAAGCCTTTTAAGTCTTAAAGGTAGTGGAAACTTTATCTTTGACCAAACAAATGTCGATGATTTTAATTATTACCTAGCAGAAAAAGTTGGGTAATCAATTAGACATACCCAAAACCAGATGTCAAATGTATCCAAACGACCCATTTTCCTTTTTTCCAACCTGCCCTGGTAGAGTTAAATTAATTACTGACATAATGGAAAGTAAACTAAGTTGTGGTTTAAATGTAGGTCTTTCAATCACAATATAATACATAAAACATTGTTGATTGCCACAGTCATAATTTCAAGCTGTGTTTGAAAACTGGGGTTTTTAACTAAGTATTTAAGACATTCAAAGTGGTATTCACTCACAAAATGGAAGACATAAAGTCAATAAGCAACTACAGGCCAATTAATCTCTCATCAAAACATTCACAAATTTCAGAAAAAACAGTGTACACTTATCGAGAGTTCCCCAAACTTCTTAGTCTCAACCCTTCCTAAGTATTAAAAATTCTAGCAACCTGTCATGTTTGACAGTGATAAACATTTTGGAACAGACATGTTATATACTTTTTATTGAAACAGTAGCAAATGAAACAACAAACATTTACAAATAGGTGTACTTATTAGCCAGAGTTTGAGAAGCTCTGCACTACACTGTATTCATTTTTAAACAGCCAAATTGTTTTACACCCAACAAATTTTGAAACGGTCATTTGACCGATCATGATGTCTCTCTTAATATACTGTATGTCTCTCTTAATATACTGTAATACACAAGCCTGTGTTTTAACCAGCTTTTGCAATTGCCATGTGCCTCCTGGGTGCAACTATTTTATCTTTGGCATGTTAAGTGGTTGTGATTAATGTTATAAGTCCTGGTATCTATTATGTTAAAATTACAACCCTTGCTTTATTTCAACCTCTACAAAGCAGCCACATGCTTTTCCAGTTCCAGCTGCTCCATAGATATTTATCTACCAATGTCTTAATCGTATGCTGCTGCACTTTTTTAACACTGTACCTCACATTTTTTGGGGGGCATATTATTTACAACAGTAAGATTTTTGCAGCTGTTAAAGTTCTGTGCCACATTGGTGTAATATTTTACTTAAATGATTGCAATCTTGTTCGCAGGAATAAATTAATACAATACTTTGATCCCTGATTATAAGCTATCATGTGCAGCAGTCAGGTGTGGCAGTGATATTTTATGGCCTACGTCTTGATGCACGAAATACTTGAAGGCAAGACATACAGTGCAAACTAGAGTATTATAGTGCACAGTTATCTTTTAACTAGGTAATCTGTATACATAATGTAAACCCTGCGACTTACAACAAACAATGCATATTTGACACAATGCAAAACAAGTCTGCATCACAGTAACTTTAAAAATGTAATAAAATTACCGAAATTCAGTTACAAAACCTTAAGCAGTAAACTAACCTTCAATTTAAATCCAAGCATCTCATTCATGACTCCAGAGAAAGCTGATAATATAACCACACGTGTTATGTTATATAACAAGGGATTCATTGCAAGTCCATAAATGCTGTATGGAGTTTCAATTTCCTACAAAACAAACACAAAACATAAAATAGCGATGACCTACCAATCCTAACATTTGGTTTTAAAACAAGTCTTACAAAAGATCTGACACTAAATTGACATTTACATAGAAATGATGCAATGAACAAAACAAATTTCTTTGTGGAACAAAAACATGGATATTTTTCATGTGGTTTTTCCTTTCATACATATAATGCATGTTTTGCTATTTTACTGAATCTGCTTGAACAAGCAAGTCTGTCTTCAGACACAAACAAAACAAAATGTCTTGTTACAAGGATAAAGTACAAAAAGTGGTTAGTAATTACGGTGAAGGAGATAATAACATACTGAACTAACATTACACCTCAAACATCTAAAAATTTACAAAATTACAAAAAAATGAATGGGTATTTATTTGAAAAACTAACCTTTATAAGTTTTGTAGCATTTGTTAAAACACTATTAACCAACTGAAGTTGTTCCTTTTTTAGGGGGGTTTTGTCCATCTAGAAATAAACAAAAATTACCATATCCTAAATGTACATGTCAGAGCCTACATTTAAAACTACACAGCAAAATTAAACTTTTTTTACAGCATACCTGAAGGTATAAATTGATTTGCTCAGTTAGTATAACGGAAATGTTGCTGTAGTTTTTGTTAATTTTTGCACCAACAGTAAAAAAATGCAGAAGAAAAATGGTCAATGCAAGCAACAGCACCAAACAATCCCAATAAAGCATTGATGACATAAATGTTTCTGGAGAGTTCATTAACTGAAAAAAGTTGACTAAGGCAATCACAACATAAAAAAAACATTTGATAATAACAAGAAGTTACTTGAAAAGTTGTAAAACAAAGCAAACCAACAGAGCAGCAAAATGCAGAAGAAACAATAACATCAACAGAACGTTGAGGACCCCTTCTTCGAAGATATGATCTCAAAGACAACCAAACTTTGATATTTTGAACCTATTGAAGGCATGAGACCATTTGCGAATTGGAAATAAAGACACACTACATACATTATTATTTAACAGTTACTGATACAGGCAAATTCACAACGTTTCAAATATGATTTTATTGTTCTCCTTCCCAAGTGCAAGCATTATGACAATTCTACTCCCAAACACATTAGTTTTGGGGTAATACTTTCCTCCATATGTTTCATGTGAATATAACGTACTTGGACTTGACACTGATTTAAAATTGCACTTTATATGTTTTAGTGTGGTAATCTGTTATTAGAGTCAGCATTCCCTATTGTCGGTTGATGTTGTTTACATCTTTAGACGATAAAACCAACACCGTAGTACCAAACACCTGGGTACTATGAATCTCCAAAATGTTCTCAACAGCATTTTCAACTTGATTGTTAGAAACATGCTCTCTTTGTACTGTAACCTGATATGGTACTAATTGAACTGTTACAGCACTTGAAACAAACTGTATTTGTTTGTTGGTAGCCCAAAATTTGAGCACCGTTCTTGAGAATTCATGGCCATGATATAACTTTTTTAGTTTGACCCATTGAAGTGGGCTAGTGAGGTAACTGCTTGGGCTCTAAGCTAAAACAAATCAACTATTGCACCACAATAATATGTTACACAAACTGTTCAAATTTCATCCCATTCTGACAATGTTTAGCAATTTGACCCATTTTAGGGGGCTAGTGGGGTAACTGCTCGGGCTATAATGTAAAACACAGCTTCAACTGTTCCACAATGAAATACTCTGCAAAACATCTAATTCAAGCATTGTTTAACAATTTGACCCATCTTAGGGGGCTAGAGGGGTAACTGTTGTGGCTATGGGGTAAAAAAATGCACCACAATGACATTTCATACAAAAAATGTAATAGTGGTCATACATTGATGAAAACTCCACGACTTGATCATTAACAATTGTAGCAAAGGAAATAACTAACCAACATGCTCTTACAGAAAGTTCGGACATTTGTGTTGAAATACTGCGACACTTCGTTGTACACATTTGCGACGCCACAACAGAATGTGTAGTAACATACACTGCTACCTTTCATTTTTTGTAACTCGCCGCCTATGTGGCGGCCAAGTCTCTGATGCGGCCGACATTAGCAAAGAGGTTGTGCACCCCTGGCATAGACAGATGGAAACGGAGACACGTGCGAATAGGGCCAAGCATATTCGAGTTACGACATTAGCATTTTTAGATTGGTAGTTTGTTGCCTACCCCCAACTCCCGCTAGTTGCACCACTGACATACCAATGTAAAAAATACTTGTTTCTTTATTTTTCATTTAGTTATCACGTTCTCTATAGCCTTTACAACATATATTATTATTGTGGTGGCAGATATTTAACTTCCAAGTACCCCAATCCAAACACAAGAAACATACATGGAAAAGCTTAAAAAAATGGGGACGGGTAACACTAGTTACCTTGTTTAAACGGAAATGGGGAAGATGGGATTTCCTGGCGCGACGACTGGATGTCAGGTAGGAGAAATATTTAGCAAATAAAAGCCTCTACGAGTAAAACAAAGAGTAACATGTTTTAAAATATAAAACTTTTGTAAAAATTTGACCAATACACAACCCTCAAAAAATAGATTGTCAACTAGAAGGGTGGCTTACCATACATAGACATTCTACATACACTATTACCCGATATTAAAAGATGATATATTCCCCATATTATATTACATTGGGTCTTATAGTTAACTGCACTGTTTGCGACATGATTGTTTCTGCTGGCAGAATCGTATGGGTCCCCACACATGCAAAGTTCTACATTGTGTGTTTTTCTAAATGCATGTCCAGGCTATAGGTATAAACAAAGCAATCAGTGCACTACAATGGCATGTTCTTCAAACTGTGTAAATTTCATCCAATTTGAACATTGTTTAATAATTT
>QXVZ01015173.1:0-16161 GCA_008931825.1 Phallusia fumigata | reverse complement strand
AAAGGCATGTTCTACAAACTACAAACTGCAAACTGTGTAAATTTCAACAAACTTGGACATCGTTTAATAATTTGACCCATTTTAGTGAGCTAGTGGGGTAACCTCTGGGTCTGTGGGGTTAACCGAAACTAATGCACACCACCTTGACTATATCTTCCAGCGGTGGAAGTTTCATCCAAATCCACCAAACATTTCACCCCAAAAGTGCATTTACAATGTGCAGGGAATATTTCACCATTTCGGGTTTGAAAACTGTTCAACATGGGGATTTCCCTTTCGCTAGATACATTGTGACCTCACAACGGCCAAAATAATGCCTCATGCTACTGGTTTCCACAAAATCAGACAACTGCCATGTTAATTGTCTGGCATAGTAAGGCAGATTCGTGTTACTACCAAATTGTGTATATAGTCCATACTAAACTAACATGTGTGGTGCGCATGCATGTCAAAAACTTTTTACATTTTGGGGGCTAGCGGGGCAACCACTAGGGCTATGGGGTCAAACAAAACAGATGGCACAACCACATGATTATACCTACACACTGAAAAAGTTTCATCGAAATCTACCGTTCATTTCATAGCAAAACGGCATGGACAAGCTCAGGGTAGAAAAAAAAAACAGAGTGAAAACAATATGTGTCCCCTTTCAGAAAGGGGACCCATAATTATAACATAGGAAAGTATTTTTAGATGAATGAAAGGCTATTGCTGCATAACAAGAAACATTTCACAGTTTTTACCTTTTGGTATGTCCGCTGAGCTGCACAAAGCATCACAAAAAGAACAAAACTAAATACAAATCGTTGCATAAATGTTCCCAAAACAATTGTAGCAAGAGACAGTTTCTTTTTATTCCAAACATTCCAAACTGTATTTTTATAAATACTGTGAAAAAGAGGACCCTAAATTTGCAAACAAACAGTTTAAAAAATTACACAGCTATTTTTTTTTTCAAATAAACAAAGCTATTATTTTTTTTATCAGGGTACACAGTATTACTTTAATTTTTTTTGGATTTAACTGTTTGATAACCTTCATCTTAAGTTCTATGTCAACATTGTTTGGAATTTA
The DNA here is from genome assembly GCA_008931825.1 of Phallusia fumigata. NCBI lineage: Eukaryota > Metazoa > Chordata > Ascidiacea > Phlebobranchia > Ascidiidae > Phallusia > Phallusia fumigata. The sequence continues at coordinate 15,087 of QXVZ01015173.1, read as the reverse complement.
CATGCAGAGTAAATATGGTCAACTAATAATTTGACACTTTCTGCCACCAAAATGACTATCAAATATTAAGTGTGTGTTGCTTTTCTAATTAATGTTCAAAATGCACACTTACCTGATGATTTACCATTTGGTACAAAACAGGAAGAAAAGATATCAACACAACAAAAATACAAGAAAGGAAGCAATATTGATCCGACTTATTTGTTAATTTCGCATGAACCTGTTTTTAAAATAGAGAATCAGTTCACAATTTGTCACATGTTGTCCAATTCAGACAAATTTGAACACTATAAACCCTTAGGAAAGCACATGACTGTTGATAAGGGAAGCAGGTCACTGTTCAGGCTGTAGGGACAAACAAAGCAATTAAAATACGATAACAAGCATAGGTTCCGATTTCTGGGGTGGCAGCTAATATTAAACTAGAAGAGTGGCTTTCACCATATTGTCATTCCATACATACTATACATAGGGTTGCTATCAGTGGCGCAACTAGCGGGAGGTAAAGGGGGTAGGCAAAATGCCAATTTAAAAAAACGCCAAGGTCTCAGATAAGCTTTGGAGCACCCATTTTCATGTGTCTCCCTTTCCTGTCTACGCCAACATTAACACAATCATAACGTTTACAGCTTTAAAATTGCGGAAAAAAACTTTATTATGTTAAGCCCAATGCACACTGGCGTCGTTATCGTGTCGTGCCAATTCACATCGCCTCAGAGCATACGTAGAGAAGCGATTTTTTTCGGCCGTCCCGACGCGAGAAGTGCTTGCTACGACACCCCGATCGAGTAGGATTCAATCCTACTCTGTCGTTGTCGTAAGCTCGTTGGAATGGAAAAACTTTGCTAAATTAATAGTTTTAACAACGCAAACGTGATTATTTGTACCAGTTTAAGGTTTTTTAACTGGAGACGCAAAATGGCAATTAAACAATGAGTGGGGATTTAAAATCAAGTGTACAATTTAGGATAAAATTATGTGTTGATTGTGATTGAACCAAGTGTATGTGATTTTCAAAGAAAGAAACACTGAAGTCTGAATTTATACTAGTTGATGAAATGCTGGGCCGAAATGATGAAGAAAAATTTCATCAATATGTTGGAATGACTCCAAATCATTTATGATATATTGCAGCAAGTAACTCCCTTTATACAAAAAAAAACACACACATTTTCTGAAATCAACAAGTTCAATGCAGAGATCAATTTTGACACTCATTTATAATTTCACTGACTACATGGTTAGACCAATTATAATGAAGTTCTGGTTTGTTTAAAGGTTTTGGGCAACTGGCACATCAAAAAAGCATCTTTCTTATTCATTTCGAGTAGTAGCCCTTTGGACTGTTTTTGATCCAGAATATCTCATGCCCCAACTACTTAAGATTGGCAAAAAATTCCCAAAGATTTTGAAAGAGTTTCATAGGATATATATAGGATATTTTTACCTAGGTCTTTTGGTTTTTTTAAATGCTTTAGTTCAATGAAAAATTGGAGAATTAAAGTGCACCATCATCAGATGAATGTTATCATTTTGCTGCATGTGTGGTAGCTAAGTTAAGATTAAAAGCACCAAATGCTGTTGCATTGTGCACACAACTAATTAAAAATATACTGTGTTCTGACATTTAATGCAAGCAGAAACTGTAAACATTATGTATTCAATTCTTCACTGTCATTCAAGGTTTTATCAGTCAAAAACTTGTCATTTCTGAGCACTGTTTTGTAGTTCATGCTCATTTGAGTGTTATCAGTTTCACAGTTGTCTACTTCCTGTTGTTTTCACAAGAGTATTATTTTTCATTTTGGTGTTTGAGTTAAAGATATTATTTGTAAGCCGTGGTTTGAATTCAATTTGTTGCTTAAAAATAGCAAGTTTGAGCCATATTGGTATTTTAATTATAACCGCCATTCGTAAGCAATGTGCAACGGTGGCCATCGTTGGCGTCAGTTCAGAGCTTCAAGAGGCCGTCGGGCGACGGTTGGGGATTTCCCTCTCGCTATCGTATCATTTGGCAGTGTGTACCCGGCTTGATCCTGTAGAACCCTCTATTTAAATCCCACTGACGCATAAGTCAAAACGTATTTTCACCATTAACAATTTTGGCTTTATGTGGAATCAGTAATTGCCGAACTATCCAAGCGATTTATTTCAAACTTACAAAACTGGCTAAAATATCTTATCTTCTTGCCTAAGCAGTAGAAGGCATGTTGCATCAGTGCATGCGTTATTGTTCGTTGTGTGTTATCATCATGAGTCCTCAGAAAAACAGAATACATCGCAAAACATTAATTGTGTAAGCTCAGTGTTAGAATGACGAAAGACATTTCTTTGACTTAAAGACTATCATTTTACTATCGTAATGTGTGATTTCTTTGCTGTACTGGCCCTTGGCCATGTAATATGAAGTTGATCCTCTGTTAGTTACGAGCGAATACGCGTCGGCATTATACGAGAGCAAGCGTAATTAGGCGCATTATACACAAATACGCAGATGGAAAGGGACCTGGCATGCCCACAAACCTACCCCCCTAGTTGCGCCCATGGTTGCTATAGTACAGTGGTTGGCAAACTGTGTGCCACAGCCCAATTGTGGGCCACCTAGTACTTTTTAGTGGGTCGCGCAAACCATAGTTATGTGGGCCGCGTGGTGTATAGGAGCTGGATCCTGATGATTGCGGGGCAAAAACGCGGAGTTGTACTCCATTGCACCACATGTAAACAGTGATTATTTGACATGACAAATAATTATCATGTAGGGATGCATTGTGATAAACAAACAATAGTTATTTGACAAAACAAAATTAATTGTTAAGTAACAAATGAATTGTGATAAGAGAATGTCTGGAACTCATGAATAGCTAAGTAAAGTGTACTCGACATGAATTTAATTGGCAAATTTTAGCAACTACAAATGTTGTTTTATACAAAAAAAGATTGATTAGTGTTAAGAGACATTTTTAATGCAATTTTATGAAACAAACTCATATTAGTTTATACGGAACGTTTTATACTGTGTGGGCCTCCAGTTAAAATTGAATGCACCGAATCGCCTAAATTAGGTTCAGACGGGAACCAAATATTGGGCAGTTTTTGCCAAATAAATTCGGCCGATTAAACCAAATCATTTGCGACGTCAGGCCAGGCAAAAAGTGATGATACAACATGACAAGTGTTGTACGTTATTATCTTAAGCTGTTGTTGCCTCAGTCCTCTTTGCTAGCCTTCAAATTAATTTATTTATATTTTGCTGGTAGTAGACAAAACAAAAATGACTTAATAAATACCAGTTGACGTCATAAACAAGACAATGGCTAAACTGTGACAAAAAAACATCTACCATCTGACCTTGAAGCCCACGTAATAAATAGTATATGATGTCAGCAATTTTAAATGCCTTAACTTACCACAAACAGCAGCATCACAAAAATACCCTGTTTAACAGTTTTGTTGATTCTTTACTGAACAATCATAAATCCTTTCGCATTTTATCGATGGTAGGCTTCAGTTACAGTAAAGTTTGAAAGGTTGTGTGGTAAGTAAGTAAAAAAGAATCATTTTGCGCCTTAAATACAAACATTGTTTAGGTATCAGTAAGGTCCAGACACTATTGTTGTTGTTTTTGAATGTTATTTTTGTGTGTGTAAAAGTTCGGTTTGGGTTGAATCAACAAATTATATGGCCGAAACCAAAATCTTCACCAAAACCTGCTGATTCGGTACATCACCGGTTTAAAATCCAGAATATCAAATCCAAGTCCTCTACAAGATTTTGGCAAAACCGAATGCTAAATTGCAAAACAACCAGCAGGGTGGCTTTCCCCATATAATGTTTTTTATATACACCATCACTCAATTTGAAAAGGACATATTTTCACTACATTATTTTACATTGGTACCTATAGTTACCTAAGCTTGTTTCTGTAGGCGAAAACTCATGGGTCCCCACATGTGTAAAGTTAAAGAATATGCATCAATCCATATGCATGTCAAAATTGCAGCAGCAGATATTTCAAATAAGTTTTATATTGTTGAGTTGTTGATTGTAAAAAATCTAAGAAAACAGAATAACACACCACCGTGGCCAAATCTACAAACCTTATAGGCCTAGCAGGTCTCTGACCCATTTGATGGGGCTAACAGGGTAGTTGCTAGGGCTATGAAGTTAAACAAAAAAACAACCATACACCAAGATCTACAAACTGAGTAAATTTTAGCCAATTTGGGGGCTAACGGGGTAACTAATAGGGCTATAGAGTCAAACAAAGAAATAGATACACCAAGATGGCATGTTCTACAAATTGACATCATTTAATAATTTGACCTTTTTTATGGAGCTAGCGGGGCAACTACTGGGGCTGTGGGGTCAAACAAAACAAATGACACATCATACCATATCTAGCAGATGCGAAAGCTTCATCAAAATCCGCCAAAGATTTCATGCAAAAGTGCAGATGCATGGAATATTTCAACTTTTGGGGGCTAGTGGGGTAACCCTTAGGGCTATGGGGTTAATCGAAAAATATGACACACCATCATGTTTAATTATGGTAAATCAGCTACAAATAATAAATTGGACTTCAGATAAAAAAAAATAACAGTCAGTATTCAATTCCCTACAACTCCAACCCTGGTGATAGCATTGCATTGATATTATCACTTGAGTGCATGGATGAGCATTAGCTGGATCGCATTTCTTAGTTGCACAGTGGACGATAAACCTTTATATAACTGATCAATTTGTTGCCAGCAAGTTTGCTTGTTTCATTATTCTGCACACTTAAACAGTGTCTTACCTTTTTCATGATAAGACTTCCAATCTCAACCAACGAAACATCCACTTTTTGCCACTTCTCATTTTCCCAAATTCGAACATTGATTCTATTTACACTCGAGTTCGTTGAAGTATTTCCAGGCAGTAGATTTGATGCTGACACCTTGCCAAACTTTTTGTGCTAACTTTATTGATTTAATTTGTCTGAACAAAGAATGCTGTGAATCCTTCTTACTATTTTGATTGGCCCTTCAGGTAAACTTTCCACACATGAATCATCACTAGAGGCATCAGAGGAATCACTTGCATAATTGTAATCAGGAGCATCATCCCAAAATTGGCCATCCTGAGAACTATTGCATCCCTATAAATTTTACCAACATTGTTTCCAAATCAACACAAATAATGTTGTTTTACCCAAAAAACACCTCCTTTAATTTAAAAACAGTTAGCCGTGGAAATGCCAAACATCTGATGTCAGTTATCTGGTCATATTTTAACTATTTTAGAACATTTAACAGCAAACGTGTACCCGAGATTCGGCTTCCAATGATGTGCTGGTTAACAAGCTTGCTGGTTTTACTGATGACTTTGTTTGATCTGTAAACATTTATGGCAAGTTGGTAAAATGAAACAACAGAGTAAATGAAATAAAGTTTTTTACAATGCTACATTTAAATACTTGGTTGTGGAACCAATACAATGCTTTTTATTTTTAACTCAGTTTGGTTATGCAGTACAATTTCATTACCAATGCTCACTCATAGATTGAAAGAATAAAGGTTTATCTGCAACTGTATGGCAGCAGAGAGATTGTTTATTTTTTACAGCGTGATATAAGAAACATATTTCAATTGCCACAACCAAGTTAACGCTTAATTAACACAAGCTTAAATGACTGCATAATTGATTTTTTGATTTAAACAAAGATTTCTGTGATTATAACAAACTATGGCTTATTCTACAAACTATATAAAGGGCCGAACAGTTTGAATTATTACATGGGGCTTGTGGGGGGACCCACTAGGTTAATAAAGGAACAACAATGACATGTCCTACCAACTGACCAATTTTTTCTCAGCGGACATAGTTTAATAATTTGACCGCTTGTATTTGATCATTTTATCACCCCACACAAAACAAGAAAAATCTACGCAAATGAAATATCATAAAATTCTGACATTGTTTGGTAATTTGAGGGTAACCACTGGGGGTCAGATGAAACAGATGGCGCTGCTCTGCCAGTTGTGAAAGTTTCATCCACACCAACCAACTGCAGGGTAAAAAAAAACAGTAAAAACAATATGATTCCGGAAACGATTCTGTAGAAGTAAAACTATAAATATCATGGCACCAAAGTGCAATCAATGGTTTTATTTGTGCCAACTTAACAAAACAATTAAATAGAAGGGTAGCTTTTACCACATTGCAATTCCACATACACTATCACTCAATTTATAAAGGATATATATTCACTACATTATTTTACATTGGGTCCCATAGTTACCAAAGCTTTTTATGATTTGATTGTTTCTGCAGGCAGAACCCACACATGCAACTTAAAGATTAGGCATCAATCTAGATATGTAAAATTTGTGGGAGATATTTTAAATAAGTTTCACTTAAACCTGTTGAGGGGGTTATAAGTTCAAACAAAGAAATACATACACCATGATGGCATGTTCTACAGCTGCGTAAATTTCAACAAATTCAGAAGTTGTTTAAAAATGTAACCCATTTTAACCATTGGGTATATGAAGTCAAGATACACCACACTGGCATGATTCACAAAATGTGTGAATTTCATCTAATTTGGACATTTTATAATAATATGACCCATTTTAGGGGACTAGCGGGGTAACCCCCAGGGCTATGGTGTCAAATTATTAATTCGATATATCACACTGACATGTTGTACAAACTGTGTGAATTTCAAAGTTTCATCCCAATCCGCCAAACATTTTCTATCCAATGGACAAGCTGCAGGAGGAGAAAAAAGAAAAAAAAAACAGAGTGAAAACAATAAGAATAAGTTTAGATTATGGGTGGCAAGGAGGCATTGAATACCCGCTATGGTTTTCTAGTCCAGCTTCCCCCTTATGTAGGCTTACCATACGTCCCGCTTCAGCCGGGACTGTCCCAGTTTAAACGCCTTGTCCCGGCGTCCCGCCCGGTCAGCCAAAATGTCCCGGTTTTTGTTTAGCCGTTAACCATAATCTGGTGTGGTTAATTGACCCACATCCTTATTAATAAGTGAAAATACGATAAGCCCGTTTGATCTTACTTCATGTCACTTTGACATAATTGGCATTGTTGCATTACAAAACGAATGTGGGTTGATTGTCCCAGGATTCACTGGGCAACCGTACTTTCACAGGCAAAGTGGTTTGCTAGATATGCAGTGTAAGTCTGAAAATCAATCTGCTAACACCAAAATGCCAGAAAGAAAATGAAAGTTAATGAATGACCTTAAAATACACTACCTGTAAATAAAAAATTGATGGCAAATTCCAGTGCCAATAATTCTGTCAATCTATTCTTTAAAATAGTCATTATGGTTGTACGTTAGGAAAAAAACGCTTTAATTGCCTGCTTGTTTAAAAAGCGTCCCGGTTTTGAGTTGTGAAAATACGATAAGCCTACCCTTGTGCGATGTTAATTTTGGAATTTGGGTAAAAGGGCAATTTGGGAACTGTTCAAAAAATAAAAAATAAACATGAACATCTTATTGGTGTTACACAAACAAGGGGAAAGCAATTAATAAAGTCAGCAGCAGAGTTTGTTGCACAAGTTGTGAAAAAAGGTGGCAATAATCTATGATTTACTACCATGGTTTTTTTAGTAGTAAACAGATATCAAAACAAATCAATTTTATGAAGACAGACCATTTACAAGTTGGAGTGTAATGTTCTAACTGTTCACAAAATAATGTTGTTTGAAATCTTTTGAAGCTAATGTTTTGAAAAGTAAAGCTTAAGCCTATGCTAAAAATCTCAATTTCCACTTGAATATGTGTGGTGCAATAAAACTGCTTAACATTTAAAAAAAAAACACAATTGCCAAAAGTTCTTCCCCACTCTATAAATAATGGTCTTACCTGTACTTGATCGATTCTCCTTATTGGCAACACTGGCCTTCACATATGTCAAAGTTTGCTCAAAGCATTCACTGTTTACTGGTTCTAAAAGAGCTGATGACAAAGTCCTGTTAAACACCAAGCTGTGTTACTAAAAACATGGGCAGGTAACTTTAGATAGTACACTGTTGGCCAGCAGAAAAAGTGGAAGAAACCATTCATACTTATGCTTATGCTGGCATTACAGCTTGACTTCAGGCTCTAGCAACCTCTTTGACCCCATGACCCACAAAAGCCATTCTACCTAATCATCCCTTTTCTGTCCAATAAAGATGACAACAACAAATATTTCATGTCCATATTTAAGAAATGATTCAGTATAACTTCGCTTTTCCACAGCCATATTAAAGTCTCAGATATAAACGCAAGTTAAAGAAGTCACAATAGCATTACATTTGCCTTAAAAACTGTTGCTTGCGACCCCTACAAAAAGTGCTTGTGACCCTCATGGGGGTTGCGGCCCACAGGTTGAAAACCCCTCCTCCAGCGGGAAAAAAGATTACCTTTTAAACTTACATTCAGTACACACTTTTTTGCAAAATATTTGTTCAAAACTGCAGGGGCTTGCTATCCGCGGACAGATCATTTTTACCATAGGAATAGTGAGGTTACAGATCAGAATAAGCATTGCAAATGCCCATGTATATTAGAGACCAAACCCATACCAGACTAACAAGGTATAAATTTAAACATCAGCGATGCTGGTTGTTTTTGCATGTCTTGGCTAAAAAAAACCTAAATCAATATTTTAATTAATATTTTTTACCAGATAAAAGATGTTTTTTCCCTTTTCTGAACATAAACTGTTAAATGTGACAAGTTATTTATGGCCAAAATTTTTTTGTTATTTGGCAGAAAATTGACTCATATGCAAGTACATGTATCTCCTATATGCAATACATGTAGAGTATTTTTCCTATGTGTGTGAATGAGATATATATATACATATATATATGCCCGAGCATGTATGTAGTTCACTTGCAGTGCACAAGCACAAGGATCACATTATCTTGCATGAAATACTTACTCTAATGGGTGTGATGTAACCTACCTTTCTCATGATGTTAGTATGTAAGCAGATTCCAGTGTCATTAAAAGCCAGTAAATAACTAAAATGGTGGCTTTTCCCAAATTTAAATTTCACATGCACTACAACCTCTTTCACACTAAGTTTTCCAATGTATTCTATGTCTTTTTATAATGAACATACTTTTTATTTAATACCATTGTATTTGGTCCCTACTTCATTTGAGGCATTAAATACATTTGTCAATTTACACACAAGCATATTTTGATAATCACCTTCCACGGTTAGGTGCCGAGATAGAATATTTGAACTGTGTGGACACTACCTGGCAATGAATGAGTGCCACAAGTTGCATCAGTAAACATGGTACTGCAATCCCGCTTGTTGGAATTTCCTGCAATAGCAATTTATATGACACCTGCAGCAATTTTGGTCACTTAAACAATGTACCTCAAAATCGTCTTTTTCACCAGTAAGGTACAGGTATAAAACAATTCCTTGTGTAACATACACTAGAAAATAAACCAAAAATAGGTTGAATGAAGTTTGTTGTATCCACCACTGATGATAAACAGGCAATAACAGCTGTCGAACTATTCCAATCCAGACAGTTGCAAAAACATTGCACTGTGCTTTGTTTTTGCTAAACGTTGAGCCTAAAAACAAAAACATCCAACTCAAAAGAAAAAAATATAAATGAAATACGATAGTACCACCAAGATCCCCAAACAATTCATTGTGTAAACGAGGCTATAAAGTATAAGTGATAGTATAAAGTGACAAGTACACACTGAAATATATAATCTTGAAATGTGCAGACAATACAAAACACATGCTAAGTTACCCAGCACAATATTTTCACAAAAACATAATTTATAATTTGTATACAACATAAATGAATTGGGTCTCTACCTATGGATCGATAAAAAGATTAAGTGTTAAGCTTCATTATGTGTTGAGTCAGTTAGGCTGAACAAGAAACCATGTCAGCATGCTTTTGACAAATATTCAGTCTTTTTTCCATCAGTTATTTATGAATTCTGTTTTAAACAAGAAATAAGTTCTCTCCGATATATGTTCCACTCTTTGGATAGGTTTAGTCTTTAGCTGTAGTGTAAGCAAATTTGGTATGGCCACAAAACAGTTAATGTCCACTACTGACATTGGGTTTTTTTTCTGAGTTGGGTCATATCAGTTGTAAACACAATTACACTTTGTCTCTGATATAATTAGGGGACCTGATATGTCTTACCAAGTATGCATGTGGACATATTGTCTGCACATGGATAAAAAACTGAAAGGGGTATTTTGTTTTACACTTTTAACTTTAAATCCCCATACCTTTTACTAAATCCAAGTCTATCATTTCAGCTTTTGGCAAAGATTCCTGTCCACCATACCTTGAAATGCAACCTTGTTTGTTTTCTTCCAACTCAACAGCCTTTTCCCAAATTTGCAAATCATATTCACCAATCTAAAACGTTGTGCATCACTAGTAAAACTGTTGAATTAGAAACCCAACTTGACACCGAAGGCAAAGGCCAAACAAGTATTTTGCAAAAGATGTATTTTTGTTTCTTAAAAAAGATGTACTTTTTGTTTGTATTTTGCACTGACCAGTGACCAGCAACATCTTTTTTAACATAGCCCTCTTTTTTCAAAAATGCTACATTGTTCAAATCCAAGCGGTTTGTGTAGAATTTTGGGGAGCAGGTATTAATATTCAATTACTGTTCATAAGCATACGTTTTTTAATTTTCATGTCTGTTCGCTTTATGTTCCATGATATATTTGTTGCTCGGCCGTTCGAGACGCTGCTTACTTAAGCCAGCACAGTCGCAAGCCCAAATCGCACCATGCCAGTAGCTGAACCGCTAGGAATTTTTAACAAACATTTTTTCAAATTGGAGCACGTGACATAACTTTCAAACGTATGAGCGAAAATAGGCGTTTACTGTAAATACTACAATAAAAATCCACGCTACCGTTTAATAACAATTTCATGTAAAGACAATGTTAATGTTTGGGCCTAGGGAAACATATTTTTAACCAGGAACGGCGTTAAGAAGGGCGTACCGTTCTATCGTAGGGTATTTTTTCTGTAACTTTTGCTGCGCAAAGTTGCCGTTACCACACTACCGCCTTTTTTGGGCAAGGACTGCAGGACGGTACGGTACTGATTCAGTTGTGTACCAATAGTTTCTTACCTTTTTGTGATACCACGTCACCATATAGTCCATGATAAAATATTTATAAACCGCCTAAAGTACACACAAGCTTAGCAACAATGACCCAACGTTACAAGAAATGCCANAGTAAACACATTATTCCATAAAATGAAGTATACCTGGTTTTTTAGCGAGTTAATTTCATCTTTCTGAGCAGCAAGTTTGTCATTCATTGCAGCCAGGTGTTCACTCATTAAGCTCAATTGCTCCTCATAACTTCTTTGTGTAACAGCGAGTTCATCCTCAAAGGAGATAAATTAAATTTTTATATTTTAACTAAAATTGTTGGCTTAGCTAAGAAATGTAATACATACTTGAAGCTGCGAAACAGACTGAACAGATTTGTCCAAATCTACTTGAACTGTATCTTTTTTCTTGTACAGAAGAGTAAGGTGCTTGTGAAGAGAATTGCACTAAACAGATTAAACTGTAGTTTCAAAACAAAATGAATGTCGAAAAGTGCATCTTACTTCGCTTTCAAAATGCATTGATTTTGCCTCTGCAGCTTTAATTTTTAAACCACTTTCAGCCATCCTTGCCCTCATGTGGTGTTTTATTAGGTCTTCCGTTGAAATGTCGATCTAAAGACACAGTTTGCCCAAAAGATGATTAATAGTGTTATTCTAACACAATATGTGGAGTGTTAAGCAAAGGTTAATAGTTTTATCAAAATTAGGAACAGCAAATTGAACAACTCATTTAACAGTGCAAGATGTCATAAGATAACAGAACACAGTTAAAAACGGTGGCTTTTACCACATTGACATTCCATATACACTATTACCCAATTTAAATATGTAGAAATATTCACCATGTTATTTCACATGAATTTCAGCAATGTGCTGTAAATCCAACAACAACATTGTGCTTTTTGACCAACCAAATATATGCTTAGATACTACTGTACAAGAAAGTACAACTGTAAATAAGAGTAAAATTATTGTAATATATCATCTTTTACAGCGTTATTTAGCAAACGCGTTTGGGTAACAACCAGTGAGAAGCACTCTAAATATGTACGTCTTAAATTTTAATACATTTGGATTAGTAAAATTACTAGTTTGGGCCTATGGGGTCAAATAAGACCATACCTACCTGTAAAAGTTTTCATATACACTATCACCTAGATTATAAAGGTTATTATATTTACTACATTATTTTACATTGGTTCCAATAGTTACCTAAGCTTTCATGGCATGATTGTTTCTGCAGGCAAAAAGGCATGGTTCCTCACACACGCAAAGTTGAAGATAATGCATTTTGACAGATGATGTCAAAATTGTAGCAGATATTTAAAATAAGTTTTATAATGAAAACAACATGTGTCCCCTTTCAGGAAGGGGACCCATAATTATGACCTGTTAAGTTGGTGTTCATAAAAATAACTAAGAAAACAGAATGATACAACGCCCAATCTACAACCTAGCCGGCTAACTTTTGAGCTTTGGGGTTTAACGCAATCACCATGTTCTCCAAACTGCCCAAATTTCATCCAGTTCTGACATTGTTTAATAAGTTGACCGATTTGAGGAAACTAGTGAGCTATGGCATTAAACTATATGTATTGGATAAACCTCTTGCAGGCCTGGCGTACTATGATTCATACATGAGTTATCGTTGGCCTGCATGAAAGGGCAGATCCCAGTACCAAATATGTGCAAGCATATAATTCACATTTGGATAAACCACCATGAACTGTTCTACAAACTATATAAATTTTAACCAATTCCGACATTGTTTGATAATTTAACTATTTTAAGAAGGCTAGTGAGGTAACCACTGGGGCTATAGCATCACATTATCAATTGGATACACTACAATGACCTGTTCTACAAACTGCATACATTTCAACAAATTCAGACATCATTTAATAATTTGACCCATTTTCGGGAGCTAGCCGTGTAACCAATGGGGCTGTGGGGTTAAAATGAATGACACATTGCCATGACCATGTCTACCAGTTGTGAAGTTTCATCCCAATCCACCAAAAGTTCATAGACAAGGTACAAGGATATTTCATCCTTTTGGGGTTTAGAGGGGTAACCTTTGGGGTATGGGGTCATTTAAAAGGGAAAACTCACTGCCGAAACCATATCTACCAGATGTGAAAGTTTCAACCAAATCCATCAAACATTTCATGTAAAAAGTGCATGGACAATCTGCAGGGAGAGAAATAAGAAAAAAAATGCAAACAGTATGCATCCATTTAGAGAGGGAACCCATAAAAATGATAGTTTATTAGAACTTACAGTTTGGTTGTCATTAACTTGAACACTTCCAAGCTGAAAAAAATAATAAAAATGTAGACTGGAAATAACTCCAATAACAAGCAGGTATATATAACAAATTTGAAAGAACTGCATTTTGAAAGATTGCCAAAAACCCACCATCGAAGTGTCTGAAGGAATATGTGAANGGTAATTAAAAAATTTGTTATGCAGCTCCACTCCCCATAGTTAGACACTGACATTAAGCTTTGTATATATCAGATTTAATGGAAAGGTATTTCCTCCAGCACTTTATTTAACTAGGCCTGATAAGGTAAAAATATTATTTTGTGAAAAGTAATCCATTTAACACCAAATGCTAATGCTGGTCATTGGAACATATTGCCAAGCTAAATGTTTTGGTCTAGCGTTTTTGAATGTTATAATTTATGATAAAATGGAAACAAGCATTCTGTCGAGCTGCCTGTTCAATTAGAATTCAAATGTTTTTGTCTATTTTAGGGAATAGGTATATAATTTTTAAAATAAACCAATTAAAGAACAAAATTGAAAAAAAAGGTATTATGTGACAAAAATATATCATGTTACAGAAGTAGCTTAGACTACCTCAATGTTCAAACTAGAGAGGTGGTATATTTTTATTCCACATACACTACCACCTCCCCCCCCCCCCCCCCCCATATACCATTTTCTTTATTACATTGGATATATTTTCAATACCCACATTACATTGGGTCCCTAATTCCCTTGGCATTTTATAACATGATTGTTTCTGCTAGCNTATAACGTTGTGAAAGCTAAACGTTTTCCTTTTCACAAACCTATATATATATTTTTAAATATATTTTTATGTATATGAGCTATATAACTTTTATACAGTTGGTGAGGTTTAGAGTAGAATATCGAATCTTTAGGATTCAAATCCTTTCATATTTTCCATTTATATTGGGTAATTGGAACCAATACTATTTTGACCGAGGGGGCTTGCATAATTCGTCTACACTTTGTGTCGATGCGAGTGGCATTTACAGATGTTACAGAGCTGATCGACACTGCTTGTTTTAGTTTTAGCTATTACTCAGCTGGGCGTTTAAGAAATTATAATGATAGAAAGGTACAACAAGTAACAGGAGTATTTCAAGACGTTGGATTTTTGCAGCATCAGTAAAAATTTAGATGCATTGTGGAATTAATTTTAGTTGTACCTTTGTGGTGCAGCTGGGGCAAAAAATAGTAGTTGCTTTGGCCTTCACTTTTATACGTTTTTACAACCTTAGCACCTGACTAAAGCAGCAGCACAGCTGATATTTTTTTTGGGGTGTTGAAAGGTTTTATGAGATCTAGTGAAAGGCATGGGGTACATAAAGTAAATCAACAGTCCTTATTGTTGTTTTGTTACTTATCATTAACTTTCAATCAAAATTGCATTTCAATAGTGTTCTTAGTATTTGACCGATATTTGACATATTTGACAAGCATTTGACCGGTCAATTGACCAAATTTTTTTTAACCAGTCAAATACCCAACCATAGTTGTTTGCACACAGAATATTCAATATGATTGTACACATGACCATTCTATTCAATAATCTTTTTTTCTTCTGACTACATATAGTGTTGGCATTTGAGTGTGCTGCATGATCAGTTTTAGATTCGTAAACTAATATGAAACTAGAGAAGTGGCATTCTCTATATT
>QXVZ01015172.1:0-22199 GCA_008931825.1 Phallusia fumigata | reverse complement strand
TTGCCACAGATATATACGTTTATGCTTCAATTTTGACACTGTCATGGCTAAAGAATACATACAAATGGAACTTCTAGCAATGCATTTTTCTTGACGTTTTGCCAAAACAGAGCATAATCAACTTTTTTTATGTAATCCAAAGTATTCACGGGGTTCGAACCGGCGACCCGCTCGAGTAATTTTAATTTTGTCTGTATGTGGTTCGAGCGTCTCCAAACATTCGGCTAAAACATATTGTAAGACCAACGTAAAAATATTTTCTAGTACCATCACGCGTTGTCCCAATCACACATTCCAGCTACAGCTTTGATTCCGAAACATGTCAGCCTAAGTTTCTCATTTCCACAAGCGGGAACCACTTCAGAGTCGACCATCTCAACCTATCACGGTTTAGGCCACGCTTTTGCAATTTGTTGTCGTTTTCCTATTTCAGGTCCCGCTCCCTGACCCTGCACCTCTCACTGTGCGAGGCTTAGCACTCATTAGCAGGGTTTTAGCGTCGCCCCTGTGGCATTTGCCCAACTTGCTCCTCGCTTCTCAAGTTTGTTGTTTTGCCCGTGACACCAGACGTGTCGTGTTGCCGTCTGCGTTTGTTGCCGAAATTGCGCGAAGGTTTGAGTTGTTTCTGCGAAGTTGATGATCGCGTCTCAGTAGAAATGCCTATCTGTTGGTTAGTGGAATGTGCAGTGTTTACTTTTTGCAATGAGTTTTATTTGAACTAGCACAATAGAAAATGACAACGCCGTTTGATCAAAACACATTTTTAACATGTAAATGGAACATTTTGTTTCCTTAGACAACAGTTTTGTACCTTTAAGACACAAAACTTTGTATCTTATAATCAACAATTTTTGGAAATACAAAAATTATTTTAATTGTCTTTACCAGTTAAAATATATCCTTCAGATCGTCTATCCCTTTTATTTATAATGGAATCATAGTTATGCAAACAAGGTATACAGTAAGCCTCGGCTTATCCGGATTCGATTGGACTGACATAATCCGGATTGGGCTGCGATCCGGTTGATCAGAAGACGGCTGTTTAAGCCTGACTTTATGTAGATAGTTTTTGATTGGAAAAACCGTAATTGAACAAATTAGCAACCCAATGATATTCTTTTAAAATTAAACGAGCTTATTGATACATCATAACCTTAGGCACAGAATACCGAAAAGCATCGGGCGATAAACATGACAATTTTCTGTTACGCTTTGTGCGCAGTAATAGTCAGGTGAGTGATTATAATGTTACAAAGTTTTAGAACGTGTGGTACAATGCAACGAAGCAAGTATTTAACCGTAGCGGTTGTTATGAATAAACATGTAACTGCAACGAGCTGGTTTAGTGTATACGTGATACAAAAAGAGCAATTTTTATCTGGAATTGGCAAAGATCCGGATTAACCGAATCCGGATTACCGAGGTTTTATGTTGTAGACACACTTCAAGGCTTCGCGCCAAGGCTTTTGCCCGTTGCCAGTCAAAACCGGGAAGTGCCTGTTGACCTTGTTTCGCATCCAACTCTTCCCCAAATGCCGGCACAATGCCCACATGCAGGGCGGTCCACCAATCTACCGCCTCTAAACTCTTCCCCTAAGCGCACGAAATGCCTTCTCTTATTCCCGCCTTGCACTTGAACTTTTGACCTTGTGTTAGGCCGCAAAGGTCAAGCGCGCAAACTTGGGCACTCCGGTTACAGCTCATATTTCCAACCCTTCCCCGTTTCAGGGTCCTGATCACGACTGTGCGTGCGAAGTGCCGCGTTCCGCGTGTCGCTTGCCGCGCATCATTCGTCGCGGGTCTTACGTTCTCGAGTGGCGCCGCTCTTCTGGATCCCGGTCGTCCATCGCCAAAGATTTTTATAACAAGTTTTAAGCGCCCTGCTGCGTTCGCTAGGTGGCGCATTGTAGCAGGTATTTTGTGGATTTTGTCTCATGTTTGGAAAGTCGGTTGCTCTCACGTGTGTTAAGGGAAAGAGTAGGTGGGTTGACAAAGCCACATAACATTTGCAAACAATCAAGACTACAAAACGTTGTCACCTTTAAATACTTTAATATATTCTAAAAATGCTCACCGGTATTGGTAGATGGCACTAAAGAAAGCCACCAAAAGAAGACGCAAAATGATAGGAGTGTTTGTATAACAAAGTCAGTTCCAACTCCAACATATCCATTAGTCCCGAGGCAGTCGAACTAATTGGAAAACCGGGAAAACCGCAAATGTCATCGCCCTTGTCAAAACAACTCCTCAATCCAAAGTTCATCTTCTAATCGTCGCAGCTCATAACACACTCGCGTGCTTTCCCTCAACTTGCATCGGTACTGACAAGCGTCATTCCCCGTTGAGACAAGTTAATTTCTCACAGGCCAGGGAGCGGGATCGTGTCGTTCGGGGAGCATCTGTTCATCTGACAACCGAGATAGTCCCGGAATAGGAAAAGCGCGAGGGTCGCGAAAGCTTCATCGCATTAGGAGGTCGCGTAGCCCACACATAATCCGGTGCCGCTGTATGACCTTGGCACCTGCTCAATCCCATGCGCTAGATTGCATTTGGGAATATAGAGGCGCGCAAATTTAATTGCCACACAGGACGGACTCAGTCGCCGACTTCGTTGCTTATACGCCCCCGATCTGGCCACATGTGGGGTTAGGGGTGAACTACGTGTCGTGTATTGCCTATAAGTCGGAGCGATATTGATTTGTTCCCAAAAATTAAGAGGGTTGTTGGCGGTCATACGCCATGGGATTTGTGAAATTTAAGCGGCTGTAAACAATTTTGGAAATGTGACAGGTGTTCCGAGGCTGAACTTATTGAATACGACATTTTCGTTGGAATTAAATCGTAGTCTGATGGCCAAATACTGAATTAGTTCTGTCAGCAATAACAAACAGTAGCAAATAAGTTTGAGTCAGCTTTAGCAATACTTGTTATCGACAATAAACCACCAAACATTAATATAAACATGCATTCGCAGAACCTAATTTCAATATTTTTTGTTAATGAGAACGTTTCGTTATAAAGGACGATAAGACCGCTCCTGGAATGTAACCAAAATATTTTTTGTACAAATTGACCAATAAACCATATTTTTCATGGTGCATGTAAATTGTTTTAAAGGAACTAGCCGGTTCCAACTGTTAAGTGAAACTGCATAAAAATTTGTTCACGTTAATATTTATGTGCTCACAAAATATAAGAACCATTATCACAAAGCTGATGGCGAATGCACATTACACGCAGGTAGCACCTATTTAGTAAAGTTGAAAAGACGGGAAAGCCATTTTTCTGGTTTGTAACCAAAATGGAAGTCTTGACCAAAGTTTGCCACCCGCGATAAGAAGCAAAACCATAAAAGCTTCCCATGTTGGCTGCCACCAGCCAGGCCACTGTTATCGGCCAAACTCTGACCCCCAAGTCACAAAGCCGATATGATTGGGCAGCTGGGCCCCTGGCCATTGTTGACAGTGACCTTGTCGACACGACGCCGTAACCTTGACCCCGGGGTGGTCGGATTTGCCGCCCTGTGGGTCCAGTTTCGTCGGACGGTAGGATTTTTTACACAAATTAGTCTTTTTTTGTGAGATCTAATGGGTTTTGGGGTTTGTTTGACTGCCGGTCACTGTTCGGGTCAGTTAGAGATTGGGGAAATCGAATACCAGCGTTTCTTTAATTATAGATGCGTCTGTGGTGGATGGGTTTGTGCCACGTGGGACTGTTATCTCAGTTCTGCTTCCTGTTCTATGATGGGACATTATTTGACTGATAATATTGTAGCCACGTGTAGCCTAAGATTGGCGTCCTTTTTTAATGCAGCATGTCCAAGCGTAAATGCCTTGTGCCTATACGTTCGGGGATAAGGCATCCTTTTAAAAAAACTTCAAAAAACAATGGAATAATGGAATAGCGTTCCATTATATGTACAAAACTTACAAACATCATTTTTGATTTACCATTTAAATCGTTTTGTGAAAAGGTTTATCAACAATTAATACATAAAATTTGTTTATAGTTTGTTGAAGTTAATTTGACAGAAGTTTGTCTACTGGACACATGTTTAAAACAGTGTGGCATTTTAGCTTTGACCCTGGTGTTTTTAGTTTTCTTAACAATTCCTGTTATGACTCTTAAGATAAGATAGATTTACTTGGTACACATTTCACGGTTTCAAGTATCAATACGAAGTCTCAATACGTAGATACATGCCAGTACTTAATTGTGTGTAAAACTTTTTCTACGTTTCGACAAGTAAATTTGCGCCGCTTTTCCCAGCAAATCCCGTTGATGACGACAGCGTTTGTGGAAACGTAAACAAATGTTTTGACACACAAACACTCTCTTGGTTTATGAGTAAAAAGGCGTCCCTAAGTTATCCCAGGTATTTTCACTTGGCAAGTAAATCTCACTTCTAGGTTGTTATGGAGTTTTTGTCGGCAACATATAGCGTTGATGTCGCCTATACTGGTTGTCTTATGGCAGGTGAACTAACTTAGAGCACCCCAAGTCGTAATGCAGACGTCGGCTGGCAGTGTTTGTTTAATCCTTTTTCACACTTTATCTATCCAAAACTAAACATTGTCTTTTCTTACATCCGAAAAACATAATCGTACCTTGTTGGTGCTAAAGTCCATAGGTAAACACCATCGCTTACACGCGAAGTGCAGTTTGTTTAAGGCAATTTGAGCTCTGGGGATGCAAATGGCGGTGAACAGAATTTCCGCCATTTTTAGGTTGTGATTGTTACATGCAGAGCGTTTTTAAATTAACTTTTTTTACCATTTGGATGAAGACTTTTTTATTACCAAAATAGTGAATCACGTCCACAAAGACGAAAATCCATTCATTTTAAAACATTTTAAATTGTTTTCCAGACATTGATATTTTTTGCTGTAGTAAAATGTGTGTTTGATGTCAAAATTGAAGGCACCCAGGCCCATCTTTATCATAAAATATCATAAAGTGTTTTAGAAAACAACATATTGTTATGAGGTCATGGATTTCAAAACTTTTTTCTTCTGTCAGCCATTTTTGGTTCCGTGTCAGTGTTAACTATCGTGGCGGGTAACGGATTTTGTGAACCATGATTATAATATTTGTCTTGTGAGGTATTGGTAATTTGCCCTTCATTAATTTGTTGTTTCATAAAGACGACCAATCTATCCGAAACCTTAATCACTTGATTTTCTGATTTTTTTATAAATTCACAGCTCAAGTTCACTGACTGGGAGAATTTGTTTGTACGCAACCGATATTTTCATTAACTCTTTTTACCAGATATGCAAATTCATTGCTTAACTGTACCAATCTTTCATAACTAATGATATCCTAACTGTTTCTTTGGTTTTCAAAACTTTTGTGCAAACTCGAACACAACTGATGAACACAACGACAACTGTTGGAGGTGGTAAAATTTATTTCTGCAACAGGTTTGTGCGTCTTCGACACCTTTCCTACAAAGCTTCGTAATCGCTCAACGACAGGCGAAACGGGAAAAATAATGTAATGGGTTACTAAAGGTCAACGTAAATTCGACTAGATTGATACGAAACTTGAAGTTTTTCTTATTTTAGGTAACATTTTTAGTTGTTCGTCAAATTAAAATAATTTGCTGTCAAAACGGCCTAAGTCACAGCAGTTGGTAACGCGTCTTTGACCCAGAGTAACCTCGACACATTTTTGTGACAACAACCCGGACAAAAACACGGTAGCATATCAAGCACAACACTTAAGACTAGCGCCGGACTGCAGTTTCTGCTGTGACGTCACAACCACAGCGGGCCCTCGTCTTTGTCGTCGAGTCAACACTTCAGTGAAAGAAAAAATCGCAACTATACGACGCAATAATCGCGATAAAAAGCACACAGTAGAATAAATAGGCTTTTGCACAGGTCGGGCAGTGACCGCAAACAGATGGGCGTTGACGTCAGGGGAAATATGACGACACGAGAGAGGGTGATTGTGGCGACATAATGATAGGGGTAAAAAACGTTTTGCCCGTGCCAGAGGCAGTTAATATTTCGGTTTAAAATTAATCGGTAATGTTAATAAAACTGCTTCTGTTGATAGGTTACGAACAGGAACATGCAAAACCATTCACTGCTATATGCTGACGCCTGTAAGGAACTTCCATTGACAAATAAGCCCAAACATAAACTCGAAAAAGTAGTTCTCTATTGCTGTTGTCCCTATGATCGGTTCATGCGTCGTTGCAAACCAACTGGCATTGCGGGCAAAAAACTGTTTTTTGTGCAAAGAGTGCCCTACACCAAAAATACGATATACGCCGCGTTATACGTCAGCAGTCGTTTTACGTCATACGCGACGTCACCAGGGCCGCTTATCACTGGCTATACTGTTACGTGTGACGTATCCAAGGGCGCGTAAGGTTGTCGTAAAAAGTCCGACGTCACCGCATCGACATGACGTCATGCATTCCGGCGTCATTGTAGTGGCATCGGGTAGGGCCAGCCGTAGGAGCTGCCAGACAGAAGCATATCCCGGATGAGGGTCTCGATGGGGGTTTTGCCCACGAGACGAACGAAGAAGAGTTGCTCGATTGCGCTTGCGCTCACCGTACGAAGTGACGGGAGCCGGAGCAGGAGTTTGCCGAATCGTGACGGTTGATTGGGGTACTGATGACGTACGTACTCCTCGAGGGCACACTGCGACTTCTCCTGCACGCTCTCGATGTGACTCGAGTCGCTGATACCGTGAGAATCTGAATAAAAAAGAAATTGTTAATGGTGTCGATTAAAGTTTTTGGGGATGCAGAGAAGAGTACATGTCGATAAAGTCGCTCAGGGGATCGGGATTTGGGTTAGGGGTGCAGATATTTGCGCGAAATGCACCTAATTTGATAAAACCAACACCACATCCAACAAAACGATGTTCTGCGGATTTTTGGATGTAAATCAAACCCTGCTTCAACGCCTGTTGTATATGTTGTTTTATACATGTGAGATCTTTGTTTGCATTGACATAAATTGGTCGTCATGTTCAGTTACGGGTGATTTTAAGAGCAAGCTCCAGCACAACCTGTTTTTCACTTTCGCCGATGTTTTGCTCGATATCCACAAGTCATTGTGGGTGGTTTAACGAGAATCGCTCGCTGCTATGTGCGAACTTGTTATGTTTACGAAACACTCCCCCACGATACGCGCGAAGCAGGCCTGCTTGTCACACGTCCGGGGGTTCCCCGCCACTCAAATCCCACTTTCCTGTTTTTGTGGCGATCAGATAAAAACTGTTAATTGCCACTAAGGCGAATCGATGGGTGCATGTAGGGTGATTTTGTTAAAGATATGGGACATACTAGTTTTTAAAGGTAATTAAGGTCTTTCCACTCCCTTGATAATTAGGTCTTTTGGGAAAATCGGGGTTCTGTTCCTACCTTGCTGTTTTTGTGTTTTTGGTGTTTTCGATTTCGGCGAAGTCACCTTGTTAAATAATAGGTTTTTGGGCACGCGTTGGCATCAATGACAATATAAAAACATTACCTTTTAATCGAGATTTTTTACAGTATTTCATTTAAACCTGGTGAAAACAACACGGGTCTCGATCGAGGAACAGGTTAAAGATTCCGGGAGATGGCATTAGTTTGGTCTTCTTGTGGTCAATACGTTCTCGTGAGACATAAGAATCCTCCTCTTTGATTTGGTTGTTTGTTGAGTTAAACGAGAAAAATATTTCGACCAGGGAATAGGGTGTTTTTTTTTCTGGAAATAAACCCGACTTCGTCAAGGCCAAAAAAAAGTTGCCAGGAAGTGTTTTGCTTGCTTAAACTCCTTAAATAACCAAATCAAAGAGCAAGATTGTTATGTCACACAAAGACGTATATTCACCACAAAGAGGACCAAATCACCACCATCTCCCGGCATCCTTATGGGCGCGGCACTCTAGCTAAACACGAACCGTGATAACTTTGCGAAAAATAATGTTCGTTGGCAACAGTGACAAAGTCGGGGAAGTCGTGGCCTTGAAAAGCTTCCTCTCAAGTTTATTGCTACCGCTGGTGACGCACGACAACGCAATAATCAACTCCTTATTTTCATCCACTTGTGTGCGCGGGGTCGCTGTGAAATTCGCTTAGCTCTTAATCGCTGTCGGGACCGGGGCACCCAAATCGAGTTTGTGTCGATTTCGGGACTTGCGCGTTTATTGACTGTCGCAAGAGCACCGACGTGATTGCCAACTCTTATTAAACTTCTTGCTCCCTTTTGGGCACTGGGATTCGATTTCAGGGGAAAGCCGCATGCGAGCGCCCGTCCAAGTTCGTCACTTCGCCGTTTTTAATAACACCACCGTCTTAGTCGTGCTTTATTGTTTCGCAAGGCAGTCTCGACTCGACGACAACAGGGTTATTTTTTAATCGGGTGGTGGCGCCCTGTAATTGAGAAAGGTATTGCTCCGGAGCGACAAAAGTCGCGCAATGTACAGTGGCAATTTTGGCACCGAATTGGGTTAGAAAGAAATTTATTGACAACAAATGTTACAAACAAGGAAAAAGATAATACGTCCAACCTCACTTCATAAGCTTGTAAAATTCCCCGGTCGTTATAATATCTGGAGCACACAGCTGTTCGTCACCATACCTGGCACGTACAACTTAAATATTCAGTCAACCCGGAGCAAAGAGTTGTATTCAACATTCTACCCTACTTTAACTGATGGGATTTCGGTTACGACAAATTTGAGAGTTGGATGCGTTTGATCGGAAATCAGAGAAAAGCGACGGTTTGACTAAAATGCCTTGGTCGTGCCGCAATTTAGTCACAGGTCAGTCCTCAGGCCTTGAATGTCAAATCAGAGTTTGTTTGTGGTGGGCGTCACGGTCCAACGCGTGATTTCGCCTTGTTGTCTGTCGCCCGTGGCAGGAGCTCCACAAATAACCCTGGTCATGTTCAATCGTGTGAAGTGTAAACAGTAAACTTTAAACCACTCTCTGGACGATACACTAAGCCAGTACGACGCCGGTTGTTCTGGTAATAACACACAAACTTGGTCGTTGCTGATTTACAGTCATTTGAAGTATCAACCATAAGAATTTAAACCATAAAAAAACTCTTTTCAACTAATCAATACTTGTTATAATGCTGTACTTTGCATTAGAATGTGAGTAAAAAAAGTAATATTTGAGTTAACAATTCAAAGCCCTGACACGTTTAAATTTTTGCTCTCTTCTCTGGATTTAATCAAGGTTGGAAACAATGAAATTTTAGGTAGTTTTGCCCGGCTCGTGTACTGCTTTATAATGTTAAGGAAACACAAACAAGTGAATGGCCAGCAACGCGATAATTAGGTCTCTGCTTGGCCGGACGTAAGGGAGAGAATACAGTGACTTGCATCTGCGCAGCACTGGCGCATCGCAAAATATTAAAACTAATAAGCATGGCAGGCAATCAAAACACCCACGGGCGATGGACGGATCAGGCCGGAGTATTAAATCGCTCTGGCCCCGGGGGACGCTGACTGACGCCCCTAGGCCGGTCTCGGTCCCGCGTTGAGGCCCGCGCCGAGCGAAGCAGGCACTAATACACGCTGATCAATCTCGTTCCCACGCGGGCAAGCAGCGGCGCGCCATCCCTGCGGTCAATTTGCTGGCTAAACTAATTTGCTCCCCGAATGATATCTCACTCGGCTCGCAGGCGTGACTGACACTTAGTGCCTGGTTAAAACCGCTGCGCAGATTTAATGAATGCGATCCACGCGCTGGCATCAGTGTACAAAGGTCGGTGACCTCCACCGCCAGTTGTCCATTCCGGGCGTCACCGGATCCTTTCATGTCAGCACTGGGCGCATTTGCCCTCGCGTTTGTTTGTGGCACAAAATGGCGCCCGGGGTCAGACCCAGGTGTCAAGCAGCCGGCTCGGGAACAGGGTGGGCGTTGAATCAAGTGACAAGCCCCACAGTACAGTAAGAAAACAGTGTCAAGTTACGTGCGTTCGAAACCACATCCGGATAAACTGTGACTGCTACCAAGTAGCTGACTAACTCCGTTTAGGGGTTAGGTGTCTTTCACAAAGGGCTTGTGCTTACTGGCGGGGGGTTGCATGGGAACATGATGGCCATTTTTTGCATCGATAAGACATAGGTTTTGGTGTCAAGACGTGTGGTGTAGACCTAAAGGGGCATGTGGAGAGAAAAAACTGAAACGAAACTGATTTGAAAGTCACATACAAATAAAGCATTGTATTTGCTGCAAGTTTGTGGATGTGGTTACTCGTGAACAGTATTCTCTAAAACAATATTTACGACATGATATAAAGTGTTCTGTGCCAGTATTATTCAAACATTCGTCAAACTGAAGCATTGGCGACTGATGCACAATGTGTACCCAAATCAAACTTCTTACAATCTCGAGTTTGTTTCAATCTGTACTGTCACGAAAAGCATCGAACGCCATTAAGTGCAATTAGTGGCAAGCTACCACCCAGCTACGCTGAAAGTCGAAGACGTTTTCGACTTAACCTGTCACACATCTTACCTAGCATCAGCATGCCATATTTGTAACATTTTCCACTCCCCGATTTTTCTTCGGCAACCGGAACCCGGGTCTTTATTTTTTGTCACGATGAAAAATTAAAAGCCCTTAGGGGCTCGGGTTATACGCATAAGTGGGGCGGTTGGCGGGTCAGCAAATTCGCGGCAGAAAATAAATCAAGCCCGTTATTTGCGCGGCCGCAATCCGTCCCAAGCAATCAGCGACCAGGGGTCGGAAGAGGTACACCACGACCGCAACAGGTAATTTCAGTCGCTCTCGGGCTTTAAAAATCAACGCGGTGTCGAGATAACTTCAGGCGGCCTTGGCTCGCGCCACAGTGTTAATCAACATGCGCCACAAGTCATGGCGGACAGGTATTGGGGCGGCGTTTTGAGATGCGCCACGATTATTCTCTTATTAATATTTAATCGCCAGCATTTTGTTGCTGCACTTGTTTTAATGACTGGTGTCTGATCATGTTTCACTTAACCGATTCCCCCAAACTGTAATTAGCCACTCTCCTAAGCAGTGGGCATCAACTCCAAATACGTGGCCGAAAATCGCCCCCTTACGACACACGAGGCCACGATTTAGGGTCAGAGCGATACGGCGTCCTTTAAACTTCACCCATTGGTGCACATTTTGGGCTGCATACATTTTTAATGCTGTTATTACAGCATTTCATATGTACTTCCCAATTACGTACATCGCGACTTGGGGCCGTGCACCCGCACCGACACCTCTCCCAGCCACAATTCAATCATAGCGCCAGCGTGCGTTTGCTTGAATAATTGATACCGACTACCTGAGTTGTTATAGAGCGCTCCAAGCCACCACAACGCGCACTTGTGCCTTCGCGATTAATTATCATTTTGAAATACTGCGGATCTAGTTTAAAGTCACTCGTATAGGTCAAAACAATGTGAAAGAAAAAGCTAGTGATAAGACAAAAGTTTAAATTTTTATTTACCACTAGTAGGTTATGTTCAAACTACAATTTACATTCCTTGATTTAGTCGGATGATTGACCGCACGGAAAAATTCTTGCACACAAATAAGGATATTTTGAAGGTTCTGAAACAAATGCAGAATTATGACTGCCTTCAAAAATGTATCGAAAATAACAAAACACGTTCCCACGTTTGTGTCTCAATACGCTATTAGATTTTGTCGAGCGGCCAGCTTATAAACTATTCGAAGCACGGTAATGTGGTGAACTCGTAACACTCAATTCGTCTGTCGCTGTGTCGGCCGTCGCATGAAACCCAGCATGGTGCCACCAGTAACCCAAGCGTTTCACACCACCTCCGCAGGACGTAAGGGAAGCGGGAATGATGGAGTATGGTAAACTAACATGGGCAAATCCGGTAGAATTGCTGTATCCGGGGTTTTACGATTCTTTACACGAATTAAGTTACTCCTAGAGCTGTGAATTGGATTTTTGTTTCAGTTAATTAAATTGCGGCGCACTTTGATTTTCGTTCATTAGATGAAAGTCCCCATAACGGGCTGAGGTCAAATGAAACTCATTGGTGGATAGGTTATGATATAAAATGTTATCGGAGCCGTATAAAATGTAACAGTGTCGTTAAACCCAATTAGTCACTTCCGCATTTAACGTACCCATAGAATTTGTTGTTTGTTTCCTATATTTTCATCGGTTGGTGAAATTATGTCTGACAAGGTTGTTAGATCGCAAAGCTTCCGCTTTGTTAAACCAATTCTGCAATTGTTATATTATCCAGGCAAGCGATTACTAACCAGGGATACCCGCACCCGTACTGGATACGAGATCTGTTTCTAGGGGTTGCGAGAACACTTAACCATTAGGGACAATTATATAAATACTCTACTACATCCATAACATCTAAACAAAAATTGTTTGTTATTTAAACATGCGAACCAAAATTACTTCCCGAAAAATTGAGAAGNAAAGTTTGTGTGGAAAACATCTATTTTTACGTATTGCTGTTGTGATTCTCAAGCCTACCCCAGCAATGTCATGTTTAGACTTGCAACGCTCAAAAGCTTCGGTCGTCATGTGTCACGTGGTCTTGCCGCCTAAATCGTCACGGCCCTTCAAGTGCTGTGACCCGATATCGTCCGAGGTCAAGTCGCTTTTAGCTCGCTTTGCATGTGACCGCACTCACTGCGGTTTGTAGAAATGTTAGAATTTAGCGGTGTTTTGAATAATCAGGCTGACACATATTCTACTTAACAAGACTGTTTGTCGTTCTACCTGTGTTAAACCTCACAAAAATACTAGTTTTTTCGTTAAATAACTTGTAATTTTTGCTGACGTTTCGCCCACCAGAACGATGGGCTTCTTCAGAGCTATATGGTGTTTTGAAAGCAACCCATACTATGTAGAAAAGTAACCTCTGATCTGGTAAGACATGAGACTTCACCCACTTAAAATATGTTACATGCGTTTTTGCGTAACTTATACAAAAGACAACTGGCGCAAATTATTGTTGCGTGTTTTAGAGCACAGTATCTAGTTAATTTTTATTTTTATTTCACATTAATTTGATTGTATTATTTTATTGTGAAAGAATTTTTTTGTTTTTTTAAACAAAAATTATGAGAATAAATGTAATGATAACATCAGGGTTAGTAGCTGCCCAGCTACATCAACTTATGGTTGTGGCATTTCTGGTATTTGCCACAGATATATACGTTTATGCTTCAANTATTATCTAGGGAAGCGATTACTAACCAGGGATACCCGCACCCATACTGGATACGAGATCAGTTTCTAGGGGTTGCGAGAACACTGAACCATTAGGGACAATTATATAAATACTCTACTACATCCATAACATCTAAACAAAAATTGTTTGTTATTTAAACATGCGAACCAAAATTACTTCCCGAAAAATTGAGAAGGGGGTGCGATGACAGGTTGCTGATTTCGAAGGGGAACCGATGAGGAAAAAGGTTTAGAACCACTGACCTAGGCTATACAAGATACCGAGGCAAGATTAGAACCAACAACCTCACGGGTACTAGGTGTTTGTGTATCCAGCAGCTCAACAAACATGTCGAGTAGTTTTTGGATCGACAAAATTCCCGACAAGTCTCTATTGCGTCGGCAAGTCTGCTCAGCATGGAGCGGTTTGGCGTGGAAGAAACGCGGAAGAAACGATTTTAACCAAATCCCCAAACTTGCTTTCTGGCACTTTCCATCTCGTCGCACGGTGATTTATTGCCCACTGCTTTCGCCTTTGAACTACAGAGTAATGCCGCTACCCGCAGAAGAAAAACCTATTTGAGCTGAAAAAAATCGTCTTTGATCGTCTCCGCGCACAATTTTAGACAATATTAGAACAAAAGTGAGGCTTAAGAGCCTTCTCACGTCTGCCGGCAGCTCGCATAATGCCCAGTCCTCTGCCCCCCCGTTGCCCCGTAATCCCATTGTAGAGGCTTATAGTCACATAGTAGCAGTCAGTCTCTCGCTATTTTCTAGGCATGCGATTGGGCAATCGGACTGACTCGCTGTTGGTGTCACTCTGTTGGCGCAAAACATCGCCGCCCGCTTGCTCAACGGGGCAAAATACTGTGTTTTGTTCCAAGCAAAAGTATGTGGATTCGGTGTAATAGGTCCATTCGAGTGACAGACAAAGCTTGATCTATTTAAGATACCACACAAAGCTTATCTCGCATGGGACGAGTCTAGTCCAATATAGGGCAAATGTTTTTCAGTAAGGATGTGAAATAAGCTCAGTGCGGTCACCTAAATGCATCAAACTTTATCTGTCACTCGACCTGTTACACCTAATGGTTGCAAGACTTTGTGCTTGTCAAATGAAAATCGCGTTTCTGTAGAACAATTTACTCTCTTAATGCCCAAAACAAATAGTTTAAACACTGATTTTTTACCATTTTTTTGCGGCAAGTATTTCGCATTATTTCTATCACAGGAAAATGTCAGCATGGCCCGTTACGCAACTTTACACATTTTCCGAAAAATTGATTAGATTGCAAAAAACGGTTCTTACCATTACACGGCCCCAGGTCAAATACCTGGCCGTTCACAAGGCAGGCACCACGAGTGTACAACATTTAACCACTGCCCTTTAGTAAAAACAGTTAACCTTTGCGCGGGGCCCTCAAAAACATTACTCCTCTGCCCTATCTGGCATTACATTAGCCGACCCGAAATAAACACCTATTTATGGCAACAACGTCCGACGTACGACGCCCTTACGCGTCACAACGTGTTAGCATCGTGTCATCAAAGCGTACAAAAATCAAACGACAAATGCATGTGGGTTTTGCCAATGTAAAGTCGTTCACCTCACGCGTTTATCGACCCATATTTGACCCGCTTCATCGCTCCTTATTCCCACTTGACCAAAAGCGCTTCAGGATTCTAAACTCCATCTTTTAGATGACCATCATCGCTAGCGCCTCAGTGCTGATGCTTGGTCACACAGAAAAGCAAAAACACCGTTCCCCTGACGATTCTGGATGGTTTCGTGCGCAAAAACGTGGTGCGTATCACACCGATGACTCCAGAAATAAAAGTGTTTACCCGCGGTATGGTTCACGCAATCTTATCCACCTGTCATTATTTAATTCAAGTTATTGGGTTCTGATCTTTTCCTTAAGTATAAATGTCATAAAAGAGTGGCTGGAAAGCAATTAAAACACAGATTTTCTCACACCAAATCCGTGTTTGGCAAATAGACACTATCCGAAATCAGATAGTTGGAAGCTTGACTACTCCCTTCTTTGTTGCACTCCGCTTATCAACTTAGAGCTGTAGTTTCTGCTACGTTGCGTTTCATTTTCATTCTTTGTATGAAACGTTCCAGTTTTTTCGGAATTAAACGGAGTTGAATGTATGCGACGAAGCGACGGCAAAGGCCGCATTAAGCTCCCGTCATGAGAAATTACTTTATCAGGGACTCACACCCAAGGGCAAAAGGTATTCAGTTTGCTAATGTCATGCATAGAGGAGAAATCCACATAACCCTTACAACTTCGCCGAATATGGAGCCGCGGGCAAGGTGTATTAATCGGCATGACCAAAATCGTGTGTCCGCTGCCACCTTGAAAATAGACAAGCCCGGCCGCCGGGACATATCGTTTCCTATTATAGCACTCGTTCGGAGAGCGCGGTCTTGTCGATCATTATCGAAGTCGAAACCCGTATGCTCGCGGCCTTGTGCTGATGCGACCGGTGCGTTTCCTCTTACCCGAGCAAAACATACACTGAATGTGCAACGATGGTCCGCAAGGGCACAGCGTGTGAAACAAAACATCACCTTGCGTTAAATGGGGATTGGCGGTTTGTCCGGGAAATTTCCACTGCTGTTTTTGTATCGGTTTAAAACACTTTAGTAAGGTCATCACGTTTTGTGGATTCGAGCTGTGTAAAAGCCAGTGTAGTAAAATGAGTTTTAAGCTTTTTGGGCATGTTCTCACAAAAATGGCTGCTTGGGTACTTCTTTAACAACAACCTTTAACAACAGAAGTACAATACCAGCCAAAATATAGACAAAAAAATACTTTATCCATGCCACATCTTTGATTATTCGTAAATTTGTTAAATTGTAACATTAAACTTCAGATTTCTTCAAACAAATACCTAAACACATGTAATGATCAGTAACACCACCGTGCCAGTAACAAATACGTTTCTAAACCGCATTTCACTTATGTTTTGTGTTGTTCAATTACGCTGGTGCTTTTCTTAATTCTTTTCTCGATAAATTATAGGTTGCAAGTCAAACTTTTTATCATTTGAAAATCATCCAGAAATATACAACAACTCCAGTGGCCAAAAAATCCGGGTAATCCTCTTATATTACGCCACACTAAGCAATATGGGTTTATCATCCAGAAACTCCAGGGCATCAATGATCGTCGTGATTTATTTGCGCAGAACCGCGTAAAAGATCAACCGATGATCAGTTGCCATGCAACTTGTCTATTGTAACGAAAACCGTTGGTAGGTCGACCTGTTGACGTGGTACCCGTGACGTATCTAACGTCGATGCGTTCAAGTATCGAGCGTGTTTGACGTCACAATCTCGACTTGACACGTGATTGCGGAAAGGTCACGACTGCTTCGCTTAGTTCCGGCGCGTCGCACCTGATAATCGCAGATTTGGAACACTCGTTCGCGGTTTTTGTTCTATTTTTGTTCACTATCCTGTCATCAAAGGAGCGTAAGATTGTGAATAGCGGTCCTGGAGGTCGAACAGGGAAAAGGCCATACGTGTTCCCTCCACCCAATCGTAGTCATTGTCAACATTCATACATTTTATCAGGGCCTGATCAGAGAGAGCTTATTCCAAAGCAGCATGTCCATTTGGAAACAAATTGAATTAAAGAAAGGTTTAACTTTGTCACTAAAGGAAAGATTTTTACACACTCCTTGGCGCAAACCAAGGGATCTGCTTTGAAATCTATCGAATTGCACAACAAAAGTGATTCGACATTTGCTTTAAAAATGACTTACAGACACAGAAAGAAGAATAAGACAAGATATAAATTCCTCATTTTGCACCTCACCAAATTGTTTACGTGGTTCAATTTATTTGTTACCCTGACAATGTCCAGGTGCTCAGTAAGTCGGAAAGTTTGGGATTATAACCGAAAGTTTGGGATTATAACGAAAAGTTTGGGATTATATTGCCGGAAGAACGACTTCCGAAATCAGTCCACAAATAGGACTGAGTCCCCTCCCAGGAGTATCGCGACACCAACATGTACAAAACACAAACCTGAAGTGAAGAGGACTATCGCTTTGAGGCAGGAATATTCGGCCGAGTCGACATGGAGCGCCTTCAATCTTTCGACTTGATCCTGGAAGATGCGAATGTGATCCATGAATGACATCACGCGATCAGCTGACATTGACGTATGCAGGCCGGCTGCGGCAAGCAGGGGAGCGACGTGAAGTGGCATGTGACTTTGTGCGGCGTTGAGAACGAAAAGTTCACTCCAAACCCATTTAAGCATGGCCACTTGATCAGTGACCTGAAGGTCGGGAAAAAACGGGATGTTTCTTGCCCACTCGACGGCGGAAAAGAGCAGTCGCGCTGCCAGTTCGCATATGTTGTCTATGCCCATGATTTGGTTGGGTACCGGACACTGCAGGGCGAATCGTGAAGTAGGGTAGGGTTCGGCACGCAGAAGCATGGAGATGTAACCTGACATGTAACCGGGCCCAAAACCCATGTCGATACCATTGGTGATCGCGTACTGTCCCGGATGTGGCTGTGTTGCTGGTACACGGCCTCGTTGAACAGCTGAAAGATAAAATGTTGTAATTAAGGATTGGTAAAATGTTTGCATGGTGTGAAAAATCGGAAATGCAAAAACTTTAAACAGATACCACAAATGGCACAACGCAAAGTTAGACAAAATAATTTCTATACAAATGTAAACCACCATAATAACTTTTCCAGCTTGGACTGTCATACAGACTTGCATATGATCTGTGATTTTTCCCTTTTTTTAGCACAAACCATAAAAATCACCACACGTCACATATTCTGCCGCCGTGTTACCAAACACGTCATATTCCACCCTCCAGTATGTACGTTTTGATCCTTTTAATTCACCTTTATGCAATATGACCGCCACCCTGTATCGACGTTCTGACAAAGTATACGATGCAATTTTTTGAGCTTATTTCACAAATCAGGTGGTGTTATGCAGCCTGTAAGGGTATCATGCAAGTTTCAAATGATCAAAAAAATGGTCTGAGGGTTAAATGAATGCAGATGCCCCAACATTCGTATACACAATAGCCTATATTTGTTTCGTAAGCCTAATACTTATACATTGCGGTTTCTACAACAAAGCTTACGTTTTATACTCAAGATTGACTTTAATGTTCGGGTCAGAAAAAACTAATCGGCGACAAATTACAGAATTTGTGATGTTTCGTTTAGTGCAAATGTCGTCAATGACTAAGTAGTCGTGGTTGCATTGTCACAAGTTAAAATTGTGTTGACTAACCCAATACCACTAAGCAGCTAATACAATTCGAACTGGCCGCAATAAGGTTTTTCAAGTTTCCTCAGTTGTGAAATGAAGTTTTTTTGGCGTCAAGCAATTGCAAATCACAAAATATACAAAATGCGAAACTTTCACTGCTTGTCGCGGCTTTCACGATCAGTGTAGCGACCGCAGTTCACAAAAGTAACATCGGTNTTCGTAAGCCTAATACTTATACATTGCGGTTTTTACAACAAAACGTTTTATACTCAAGATTGACTTTAATGTTCGTGTCAGAAAAAACTAATCGGCGACAAATTACAGAATTTGTGATGTTTCGTTTAGTGCAAATGTCGTCAATGATTAAGTAGTCGTGGTTGCATTGTCACAAGTTTAAATTGTGTTGACCAACCCAGTACCACTACGCAGCTAATACAATTCGAGCTGGCCGCAGTAAGGTTTTTAAAGTTTCCTCAGTTGTGAAATGACGTTTTTTTGGCGTCAAGCAATTGCAAATCACAAAATATACAAAATGCGCAACTTTCACTGCTTGTCGCGGCTTACACGAGTAGTGTAGCGACCGCAGTTCACAAAAATAACATGGGTGTCGCGAAGTTGCAGTCCGCGCAGCGCCAGATCGATACGTCCCGATAATAGCACGTGTAGTGAAAGCACTTGCCAGTCATCAGGGCCGCTAGCGAGCGGTTTAAGTGCACTTGCCNGAAGTTGCAGTCCGCGCAGCGCCAGATCGATACGTCCCGATAATAGCACGTGTAGTGAAAGCACTTGCCAGTCATCAGGGCCGCTAGCGAGCGGTTTAAGTGCACTTGCCAAGTTGCGAATGTACAGGGATCCCAAGTGATTGGCCTGTCGCCACATATTGGCTTAAACCTGATCGTTATGTGCGGAATACGCGAGATATTCTGCTGATGCGATGTTCTAAGTCCTGGTGCGTTGTCATGCCCCTTAGTGTATTGTGGCGGTTTCGTGGGCGTGTTTTGATTTGCCACCGCCAGGACTTGACAAGGAAGAACTAACCGACCAAATTTTTTTTTAAAGCTAAACACGAAAATTTGGATTTGGATTTACTACACTGTTAAACTTACGTATACAATGATTAGAAATTAAGTATACTGTGCAATTATAAACTCGCATGTTGTTGAGCAAATGGAATTTTGGAACTTTTGTTTAAATTTTGGTTTGCGTAACATCAGGATTAATTCTCTTCACTTGAGCAAACCGCTACACGTGTGCAGTGCGTTAATCAAGCGACAGTTCATTTTTCTACTTCAGCGTACAACGACTGCGGCCAACACTTGCAATTGTGACGAATTAAACGGCGGATTTCACGTGACCCCAGGGTTAATCTGATTGGCCGATCGATCCTGGCGCCCTATCACAATCGAAATCACACAGCGTGGTGCCGCCGCGTCCAAAAGCCGATGCACTGCGCTAAAACAATGCGAGTCAATGCATCGTTTGCGTTTGCCACATTGCGCAGCGTTTTACGCCTCAACGCCTTTGCTTTATTGCGATAGCGTCGCAGCGACGGACGCTCGGGCGAAGTACATCCATCAACTTGAACTTGCGGGGGGCAAAGTTGAGGAGTTGAATTTGGCGCGGCAATTAATTCCAGCCTACCTGATCGGGGCTGATAAATGTGGGGCATTACGTGTAAATGTGCAAACATGTCTTCAACCGAGGTCAATTCGTCAGCGCCTTTTAAGCCATTAATGTTTCTTAGTGTGGACTAAATTTTTCAAAAAAAAGTGCAGCGCTTTGTTAACTGCCGTCCGAATTCGACCAAAACGTTGTTTGACATGGCGTCACGACATAAACCACGAATTCGAGAAATAGAATTCAAAATAGAAGGCGAAAAAATTATATCAAGGTGTAACCTCCGGTTGACAAATTACTTTTACCTTATTTTTTTCATTCCTGCTTTTAGAGAGGTCACATTTGGGACATTTACGAGTCTAATGTATAAAAATAGCAATGTTTACAATATAGGCTATAACAATTTGAATTCCGGGCATTAGCAAACCACTTTTCCCTACAGGGAGGCACACAATAATTCAAAAAATAAACAAACATACGGCGCAAAGGACAAACACTTTGTGTGCAGTCGCAGTCTGTAAAGCCCCCTTCATTTATGGCTATATCACGTCCATTTTTCCAGACTACCTGTACGTTTTCAGCCAACCTGAAGTTGTGACTGTGGGTGTTGGCTTCTAAATTTATCGCAACGTAAACAAACAATGTATAGGTTTGCGGGGGTTGTTGTTTTACGATGGCGAAAGTGTTCCGCGATTTTCCGAAGCGGTTGTTTCTCCATTGCAGCTCAAGGAGAAATCGCCGAACTAATGCCGGGTCCCTTGGGTTCAAAGATGTCAGTCATCATGCTAGCAGCGCTGGATAATTCGAAACTGCGCTGTACCTGGTAAACCGGCTTGATTTTCTGCCTAATGCCCGAGCACAGATTGCCGCGAAGATACAGGGGCGCATGAACACGACATTCTTGGAAGCTCTGCGAATGTATGTCACAGACGCGGCGCAGTTACATAAGCAGTAAGCGATGGAAATAACCTGTCGCGACAAACCCGGAATCGCAGGTCGCCAAGGCGCAATAACAGCGAGCGTGTCCACTAAATTAGCGGATCATTTCTAAACCGGGTTCGACGAAACGTCATGGCCGTCAACGCGGCGACGTGACATCACAAGCGCCTCGCACGACCTTCTAGCGCGTTAATATTGTGACCGTGGCCGTAAGAACGCGCCCTGCGGGGCACGCCAGTTTGCAGTGTTTAGAAGAGATCAGAGCGCGCGTTGACCGGCTAACGAGCGACCAGCGTTGGCGGCGCGCAGTTTTATGAAAATTGATAGTGGTCATTTTGCGCGGGGCCGCGTTTATGCTCGGATTCGCGGAAGCTGTCGCGATGGCCGGGATACGCAGAAGCCGCCGGCTCAACACGGTCAGATCATCGCCACCAGTTCTGTCATGATCGATGTTTGTACGTAAACAGTGAGGTCAGCAGTGAAACGGGTTTGTGCGAAACCCACGGTCAAGTACATGCCGACACTGAAGCGCCGAGTTCAACTCGCGTTTCAGTGTTTAGCTGACAACACACGACTTGAGAAGAAGCCTCTAGCCGGCGGTTGGCGGAAAATGTCACGCTCGCTTCGCCTTTTCACGTATTTTGTCGATTAGCGGCGCAATCGCTGGTAACTGCACCCGTAATGGCTTCGAATACCAACGCACCCGCCGCAGGGTCAATTACCACAATAGGGATTGGAACAGGTTAAGGTCGGATTGACCAAAAGACCACAGACAACGAATGCTGGTTGTGAAACATACCGGAACGGCCAACTACGGTTTACCAAGAAATCGTTGTTTTAGGCAAATTTAACACGCTGACAAGTAAAGTTAAAACTTTACAAAATACTCATGGCTTGTTTGTAGTATTTGACAATATCATGGGTTGCATCTGTTTTTAAAGGTTTTAGCATTGTCTGTGAGTGGTTCATTAAAGCTGCTGCATAACAACGAGTCAGAGGTAGACACCAACTAAACAACTATCGAATTCCTTCAGTAAAGAGAATTTCCTAACCCCAAATGTGGTCCAATTTGCCCTACTTGAAATCGGCTTTTTACAATTTCACGTGCAGCAAACACCAAACTGCAGTTTCTAAAATCGTCTTTTACATTTTGCATATACCCTAAGTAAACACACATGCTGGTATCCGGAGCAGTGGTGTAGGTAGC
>QXVZ01015171.1:0-19550 GCA_008931825.1 Phallusia fumigata | reverse complement strand
AGCGATTCATCCTTTGAAGTTTCTTCAGTAATGTTGGTGTGTTGAAGCATTTCTCTGACAAAAAAATCGAATCCCACTTTAATTAAGAGTAAATTTTAAATAATTTACCTACTCTGCTCTGTTTCGTTAACCTGTTGATGTGACAGCAAGATTTAACGGTTAACCAACTGCAGTCTGTGTTGAAAGTGCGAAAGCGGCACAACATAAATTAAGTCCCTTCCATTTTCTGCACAGTTGATAACAGCCTTGCAACAAATAGCGTGGCAAAGGAAATGAATTGACGAATAAAGATTTTTGCAAACGTGTTTTTGCATAACAACACAAACTCATGTTGTTATTGTAGGAATATTAACTCAGAGTCGTGTTTCTAGATTTCTCCGCCCTGTCCCATGCTGCTTTATTTTCTGGATCTAAATCCAAGCCTACTGATCTTAATGTAAACAAATTTTGATCTAAACCTTAAGTTGATAAATGCAGACATGTATTAAATTTTGTATTTTTCATCAGACTAATGATCTAAGGTAGAGAAACTCAAACCCAATGCTGTTGTGAATGAGAAGAAGGAACTTGCCGTCTATTTAACACACGCATGATGTTTTCTTGAGAGCAGGGCAAGCGACAAGCCCACGCAGCTTCATCCACACACTTTCCAAATAAAGCCTTCTTGTCTTGAGGTAACTTAAACTCAGTCCATCAAACACTCACCTCGTATTTAACAACTTAATGCTGGCATACTTTTATTCCTGTTGTTGTTTAACAGATGTACTCATTCAAAAGAGCGAAAATTCCGGAGCAGTTTATTAAGCTCTTTTGTCAAAGAAGAGGGATTAATTCCACGTTTCTTTGTACCGTTTTCATTGTTTTCATCAGGTCTACAAGTTCGCGTCGTGTTATCATTAACCTTTATCCCGATTAAAATCAGTCGTGGCATATCATATTCACGCGATAGCTTAGTCTGAATTCTTATCTATGACTATTTATAGCGAGACCTTTAGTAACGACATAGCCTTACAGACTGTTGTGAAAATGTTAAAACGGAACTAAAACAATGCTTTTTGTTTCATTTGTAGGTTTTATTTGGCTACGCAATTGCCAGTCAACATACAAATTAGAACAAAGACGATATTATGAGCATGCAAAAATTTTGAAGAAAATCAATGTCTATATTTCTTAAGGTAAATTAATATTGGTAAAAATGGACAAAAAATGTGACATTACTATATCGCTGGAGACACACTTTAACATGCCAAAAACAATGTCACGCAAAAACAAGTTTTTTAGTTAGAGCGCCTACGTAACTGCGTATAGTTGCCAGTCAATACCATTACACTGTTGTGGGATAAATGGATAAGATAGATATTTTCGGCCAATTGAATCTTTGTCCCAACTAACGTGTTAAAATGGCCAGTAAACATGATTTGTTTAAAGAGGTCAATCTTTTTAGTGAATAAACCCCACCGCCGCGTCGACATTTGGCACAAGGATAAACTTTTTGTTTTTATTAATCCCAAAAAACTTTTTGCTGCCAACATGTTTTACATATGCGTCATCGGATCTGTTTACCGTATTTATCGAGAAAATGAAAGGCGCCGAGTTTGGATTTTTAGTTGACTTCATTCTCAAATAATTTTTAGTTGAATCTGCCTTGATGTATTTGAACGTGCTTGGGTCTTGGAGGTAACCTTCATTTCCTGCCCTATTAGTGAAGACAAAATTCCATTTTTTCGTTGCATTGTAGGGGTCTAGGAACAAAGCCGGTTTCTTCGACCGCGGCCAACAATATTCGGATGTACCGGATTTTTGAAGAGCCCGTTGCTCTGCTCTCCCGCTTCCGGAGGGAAGGCAATGAAGTTGTTCAGTTACACGTGACCTGCTTTTCTTACAGCGTCTATGGTACCAATGACGTCTCACTATGGGTGTCTCTGTTGTTGTTTCCGTCGGTTCCACAGGTCGGACACTTTGGCTGAGCGAAGTTTCTTGCACTTCCGTGCTGTTGGATCGCTGAAGCATATGATTGTTAGTATTTCCGTCGTTCATGTCGCTTCACAGAAGTTTTGAATTCCACTTTACTTCAGTATAAAATTGCTATTTAATCTGTTGATGTAACAGCAAGTCTGTTTTTAAAGTTTTATTGTACGAAGGCGACACAATTTGGATCAAGTGGCTATTATCTGTTGTACAGTTAACATTAAAAAGTTGTACGAAGCCAAACTGCCTAAGTTGGTGCACAATTCATTCCAGGTCGGCTCATTTTAAAATTGACAGTCCTGTTCTAGAAAGTATTGCTTCCTAGTTCTAAAACTGAGCTTTTAACTTTGAAATGTATAGAGTTTTATTTAAAACCTTAATTATGTAACGCTGGCATTTTTTAAAACCTGTGGTCTCCAACTGCTGCTGTTTGTCTGAGATAGAGGAATTCAATTCCGAGTTGTTTGTTTTGCGCTTTTGTTATGTGAGAAGGATGAATTCCCCGTCTTTTTATCTTGTGAGCTTTTCATGCTTGGTAAGAGCGTTGTCGCTCCGAATAAAGCTTGGCGAAGCGTACACTGATGACACCAACGGACGTCGAAATACGACTCGAGGTCCTCCGTAAAATTTCATTTTATAAACCTATTTTTTTACACAACAAATCCACAAAAAACCGTTGTCCACAATTTTTACATGACATCTACAAGCCCATAGACTAAATTCTTGTGAAGTTAAGCAAACTCAGTGATGTTGTAGTTGATTGGCTTACTCTCCATAAAAGCTTGATCACCTGTGGTGTTGTAGCAACATGTAGCAGATAAGAGCACAATGGGCTGAATCTTTACCAAAAAAAATGTTTTTGTGCTTTTGTTGCCGTTAATAATAATAAAGTTTCTGTGTTAATTAGGCCCATGTCGTTTTGGAGGCCGCTTGCTCCGTAGACGTGTTGTTATCAAACATTATACTATAACAGGTATATCGTCACGTAGTTTGCAGCGCCGGCAAAAAAGTTTCGTCGTTAACGGTCACGTGCAAAATACACTTTTAAAAGTTGTTAGAGTCCGACGCAGCTAGTTTTGAGAGATACGACAATCCTACACAGTTTTCGCAAATGAGGCTTCTTGTCAGGAAAACAAAAACACAGTACATCAAACACACACAAAACAAACGCTGGATCCTGTTGTTTAACTGTTGTTCGTCTAAGAGAGAGGAATTCAACTGCGAAGTGGTTTGTACAGCCCTTTTATCACGTGATAAGAATAGATTTCAAGTCTATTNGAAAACAAGTCTATTCACCGTGTACAACGTACGGTTTTCATCGTGATGAAAAGTTTATTGAGCAGGTTTAATGACGAAGTATCTCTTTTGGAGAAATACGAGTTACGTATTATATCATTGGGCCCCCTAGTCAGGAATTGTAGCCAGGAATACATGGAATTGTTTACTACAATTTACATTTCATTTCATTACATCAGATAATGTTAAAAAACTTACAGTGACATTACTGTACTGATGTAAGGCTCAACAACAGTGACGTTACCGCACTGATGTAAGCACATCTTTACCCCGCCACAAACATGATTGTGGCCAGTTTGTAATGATAGTAACACAAACTTATCACGTATGATTAAACTTACTTTCCAAACAAGCAACTGAGAAGTTTCAGGTGACTAAAGAATTTTTAAAGCAAGATTTCCGTCAATCCCATTGTTGCTGAATGACATTTCCGACCGATTGTGCAAAAATGTTTAAAAATCTCAGATTACTATNCCCTAGTCAGGAATTGTAGCCAGGAATACATGGAATTGTTTACTACAATTTACATTTCATTTCATTACATCAGATAATGTTAAAAAACTTACAGTGACATTACTGTACTGATGTAAGGCACAACAACAGTGACGTTACCGCACTGATGTAAGCACATCTTTACCCCGCCACAAACAACGTCGCGCAAACACATGATTGTGGCCAGTTTGTAATGATAGTAACACAAACTTATCACTTATGATTAAACTTACTTTCCAAACAAACAACCGACATTTAAAATGAAGATTTACCAAGATTTACCAAGGCTCACATTACTAGATACATAATGGATATGCAATCAAGATAGTAAAATTTTAAATCATCGAAAATGGCACATTTTTAACTACTGCGCTGTATATAATCACGTCGTAACTGTATACGGTATAAAATAGGTAAAACATACATTTTCGGCTTTGTGTGCAATTGCTTCATAATCTTTGTTTACGAAGAAAACGAACGAAAACAGCCAGAAAACATTATCCGATTCACCGGGCCAAAAAGTTTAATGAGTAAAACCCACCGCTTCGTTGATATTTGTCACAAGAATAAATTTGTTTCTTATGTTGACCCCAAAATACATTCTGCTGTCTATATGTTTTACAAATGCGTCAGCAGATTTGTTGTTTACCACAGTTATTGAGAAAATAGACGCCGAGTTTGGATCGGTAGTTGATTCCATTTTTAAAGATTTATTGCCTGGATTTGCCTTGNAAATACGAGTTACGTATTATATCATTGGGCCCTCTAGTCAGGAATTGTAGCCAGGAATACATGGAATTGTTTACTACAATTTACATTTCATTTCATTACATCAGATAATGTTTTACATCAGAAAAAACTTACAGTGACATTACTGTACTGATGTAAGGCTCAACAACAGTGACGTTACCGCACTGATGTAAGCACATCTTTACCCCGCCACAAACAACGTCTCGTAAACACATGATTGTGGCCAGTTTGTAATGATAGTAACACAAACTTATCACTTATGATTAAACTTACTTTCCAAACAAGCAACTGAGAAGTTTCGGGAGACTATAGAATTTTTAAAGCAAGATTTCCGTTAATCCC
Organism: Phallusia fumigata; assembly: GCA_008931825.1. Lineage (NCBI taxonomy): Eukaryota > Metazoa > Chordata > Ascidiacea > Phlebobranchia > Ascidiidae > Phallusia > Phallusia fumigata. The sequence goes on along the minus strand of QXVZ01015171.1, from coordinate 14,702 downwards.
ATTGTTGCTGAATGACATTTCCGACCGATTGTGCAAAAATGTTTAAAAATCTCAGATTACTATGCCAGCTATCATGTTAAAATAAGCAGAACACATGATTCGATAAAGAGGGCCGATCAGTTTGGTAATTAAACCCCACCATTGCGGTGGTGTCTGCCAAAAGAATAAACATTTTGTTTTCGTTGACCACAAAATACTTTCCGCTCTCGATGTCTTACACATAAGGCAACTGGTCTATAATAAAACCCGTTTAAAAAAAGAAAAGGAAGCCGTGTTTAGATAGAGTAGCTTGCGTTTTCAAGAACCATTATTAGGATTTGCCTTGATGTATTTGTATGTGGTATGGTCTTGCAGGTAACCTTCATGCTTTCTTATTAGTAAAAGAAAATTCCATTTTTTCGGTGAATTGTCGGTCTGTAGTTACAGCGCCGTATATGTGTTTCTTGTCAACAATATTGGAGTTGAACCAAATTTTTCAAGAGTCTGTTGCTCCGAAGCAAAGTTTTTAGCTCGAATGACGGTTATCACCACAGAGTTTCCATCGCTGATTCGAGGGACCTTTTTCTGTTGGCATCCTTGTTTCTGCAAAATGCTTGTCCACTTAAAGCTTGTCATTTGTTTGATTTTCTGTCGCTCACACTTCTCGCATTAGCATTCAACTACACTCTGTGAGACGGTAATAAATAAAGAGCATTTTTATTGACACAACGGTCGGCCAACAGCAATCATGCGTAAAATGTGCTGAAAGTTTGCAGATGGGTACATGTACACCAATGGGAATATAGGCATGAAATATGCAGATAAAAAATGAGCTTACACGAACTGTGCAAATAGGAATAAGATTACACACGAAATTTCAAAGTGGAATCCACGCACCTGTGTAACAAACTAACACACGGAAAATCAATGTAAAACATAACAATGTGCTAAAAGTGTATGGGCTGGTAATTGGCCTACTATGCGATAATATGCACTTGCGAGGGGAGTATTGTAGATAATTTCCGAATAACTGACAGGATTTTTCCACCATTGCTAACTGCTAGCTAAATTCTTGGTTGCCAATTTACTGCAAAATTAACCATTGATAGCGCCTGTTTGCTGAAGGAATCATTGGTAAAGCCGTCTCATGCAAACCACCTGTACAACACATACAATATCAATCTTACCAACACGTAGAAGTGGAAGAAGCACTTGAATATTTTGTAACACGTTTAAAAGCATTTGTTTTGTTTTGACATTTCTAATCATGCAACAAACGATCTCTTTTATACTTTTTTACAACCTTTGTACTTTTTATAGCTTTTGTTTTAAATAAATCAACACCACAATATTTACTATTTGACTTTATTCCAGTACAAGTTCCAACCTCAAGACCTTTCTGGTAACTCTGGTTTCCGAACTGTATTGTACCTCCACTGCCTCTGGTTTTTATACATTGAATCGTGTGGCAAAAATAGCGTTTTGGGACCGGAGTGATTGATTTCATGGGGACTACTTCTATGCTGGTGTTAAAGGTGACGGTAAACTAAAGTGTTATATGCCTTTAGTTTGTTAAACTTATAGCTATACTTCAGGGGTGTGCAACCTTTATTACTGCTGGGCCAAAAAAAAGAACTACCCAAACAGTCCATCGTTTAACATAGGTTGTAAACTGGACTCGATCGGCTGTGCAGTGTGTGGAAACAAAAGGAATCGTTCGCAAGACATGCAACAAAAACGTTCTGCGGACCGCACTCTATTCAAATCCGCACCTCTCCGCCGGCCGCCCAATTTCTATTCACGAGGCGCGTTTGGGCCGCGGTCTACATTTTGCACAGCCCTGCTATCGTTAACAGAGAAACAATGACGACGGCGACTGTAGACCGTTCTTAGTAATGAGTAAGTATGGGTTGGTTTTGATTTTATTATAATTTATAGCAATGTCGTGCCCGGTCCATGGTAGTTAGCAGTGTTTTTGTTACCCGGTGCAAAGCATTTATTACAGCCCAAGGCAAGTAATAAAATTAAGTTTGGACGGCGTAGTTTGATTAAATGCACGACAAAAAAACATTTCTTACACAAAAATATAACAGGGTTACACTAGATGTCTACTCTCTTCGAAAAACATGTGATCGATAGTTGTGTTGTCCCGTGTGTTATCGTGTGGAAAAATGTTTTTGGATTTCGATGAAAGTTTTTGTCGACTGTTTGGTGCGTTATTTATTTTTTCCTGTGTATAATGCATCTCTGTCGATGCATAGTGTGATTAACTGTTTTTAGTATCGATGCTTCATATGCTGGAATGTTTTTGGTTTCGGTGAAAGTTTTTGTCAACTGCCCGGTCTGTTATTTAGTTCTCCTGTGTTTAGTGCACCCCCTTGTCGATGCATCGAGTGATGGAATGTTTTAGTATCGATGAAAACTTTTGTTAACTAATCGTTGCGTTGTTTGGTCCATCCTGTGTTGGTAGGTTGTTGACGTTGTACTTCGGGATGTCCTTTTTGTTGTCCTTGTGGCATCCACAAGCGTTTGTTGCATTTCTGTAAACAATGCAAATATTCTACAGTAAAATCAGGTGCAATAATTGTAGAGTATATCAACACATGGGTATAAGCAGAAAATGTATTGCTTTAGATTAAGAGCCTGTATTCGTTCAAGCGAAAAAACATAAAGAATGTGAGTAATTTACTGTAAAGATGGTACACGAATATGACGTGTGTTATGCGGTTCAATATACATTAGGATTAAACGAGTACTGGTCAGATTTGGCAGTTTTACGGCTTAAGGCGCAGGATAAAGATGTGAAACGCAAAGTGAATGTGACACGCGGTATGGCTGTAACGACGTATCTACCGCAATGTATCATTTGAATTTTGAAGCACAGTACTTTGCTTCCGCGAGTCTCGCAACCTCTGTGGTCTTGTTTGATAAGTCATTTTTGTAACAACATAATAACATTAGTTCTTGTATTATTCTGTCATTTCACCAGTACGTTTAAATATTTTACATTTATTTATCGTTTCAGGAATCATAGCCATTTCAAATCTAAAAATATATTTAAAACAATTTTCTGAACTTATACGACGGTCACCGATTGTAAAGGATGTGTGTTAATCATGCAATACGTGTCATTAATCTGATTGTATTTGAAGTAAAAGATGAGTAAAAAAGATGAACCTGTACTTCATGATGTCACGTTGTGACATTGTGTTGGTTCTTGGTAAACTATTGGGAAAATGAACCATAGGATGAATAAGATACATGTGGTAATATGAAAGATCTATGTATGTGGTAGTAGGAATTAAATATCATGTCAAATATTGGTTAAATGGCCATACATGCGTACTTGCATAACCATGGGCTATATCCATTTTTTGCGTCGTTTTTTTACAATAAGATAAACTCGAATCATGACTAGAAGACTAAAAAGCCGAGTTACAATTCTTCGCAGAGCATATGGCCTCCGGGCCTTCAGTTTGAGCGCACTGCTGCACACCATATACTATTGTAAGTTAAAAGCCGTTCTAAAACATTAGAAAACTGTTCAAAAACACGTATGCTTGGAAATCTGGTGTGATTAGAATGTTGGAACGGATTTACCAAGCTGGAACACGCTGAGAAGAAAGTAGTAATGCAGATTTAGACAAGTTTATTGCCTTGTTGATTTCGGAGTAGACGTCTGTTAAACGATAAAGATTGTTAGTTAAAAACGCTGCGGGGGGATATTAGGAATGTTGTTGGAGGTCTTGTGCATTCGCCAACCCTGACAACGTAAAACAACAGATGAACATGTTTATCAAACAAACTGCCATAAGAATGTAGGCTTACACAATTGCCAAGGGATGCACGAAGTTGGATAATTCATTAGTTTAGATTGTAATGGAACATAGGACGGCAATCATTTAAACGCAGTGCGTCAGTTCATAAATTATGTCAAAACGCCATTTGCGTGTAATAGAGGTTTGTACCAACTGATTTAAAAGTAATCAGAAACCAGAGAGATACTTTGCTCAAAATTGCCTGTGTGTACCAGCGTTTAAACCATCGAGCAACAATCATAGAAAAAGTCATTTTGGAACAACAATGATGCCAACAGTGCAATTCTGAAAGTGGTTGATCACATTTAAAAGTCAGCACTGTGAGAAAGTAAAGTATTTTGACTAGTTGTCGTGAACCCACGTCAATTGATGTTAAGTTATTATTGCCCGAAGTGACCTAAAGCCTCCAAATATAATGTTCAACTTTGTGAGATTATTGCGGTTTTCAGCGCACGTTGTCGACGCATTTTAGACACACAAGTATGACGTTAAAAGTAAAATCAAACATTCAACGTCAACAAATGAAACAATGCCTTATTTTTGAACATCATTTTCTAAATTTTGCAACTGAATTTCCGTCATTTACTTATCTTATGTTGTGTGTACGTGTGTGTGTTTGTATTACTGCGAATTTAACAGGAAATTACATACTTTTTTGTCACAGGAACTTCGTGCAATACAAACATACGGCGTTTCTCTTACTCAAATCACAGTGGTTCGCAGTTTTTTTTACCAAAGGTTTACAATGGACGGTAAAACGACCCCGCAGCGAATATTGGGATATGTGCAGGCTAACGCTATTAAAGGCAATGTAACCAGTGTGATTGACACCATCGACTACTGCTGCTATAACTTTGAAAAAGATGCTATAAACGTTGGCGCAACAAAAGGAAAACACCTGGAAGAGATTGTCAAGGATCGTCAGCCCAAGTTAGCGATGGAGCTCGGTGCCTATGCTGGTTACAGTGCGTTAAGAATCGCAAGAGCTTTGCCAGAAGATGGAAAGTTGATTAGTGTGGAAAGTGATGAATCAAACGCTAAAGTGACTAAACAAATGGTTAGCTTTGCTGGAATGGAAAACCAAATAACAGTTCTCAACGGCAGAAGCCAAGACGTTCTTCGTTCTTTATCAAAGAAATCTTTTGATTTTGTTTTTTTGGACCATATGAAGACGATGTACAAGCAAGATCTACTGCTTATGGAAGAACTGAAGTTAATTCGCAGCGGAAGCGTCATTGTGGCGGACAACATCATCTACCCTGGTAGCCCCGGTTATCTCGAATACGTACGAAATAATCCTAAGTATGAGTGCACCACATTTTTGGGCACTTTGTGTTACGGTGATTTGGAAGATGGCATTGAAAAATCGGTGTACATAGCATGACCATCTTGGTTTGCAAACAGTGTAATCCTGGTTGAGTGCACATTGTGAAGATAAGCTGTACCTTACAGTTTACTTTGTGCTATTTAAAAAAAGTTATTTATTTTTGCTAATACTCATAACCATGTGCGGAAAATAAAACCAACGTCGCCAGTTGGTTTGTTGTCACGTGAGTGCCCATGTTCGCGCTTATTGTAAACGTTACTCTCACCTTTTGCTGCCGTTCTACTATATATCACCGAAACGCGGAGATCATAATAAAGAATGCACAGAAATATTTTATTGTCAAGTTTTTGGCATTTAGCTGTTATTGAAGTTATTTAAGGACAAACTAAGCTTTGAGTTCTTGTTTAAATAGGAAAGCTCGTACAAGTTAACAATATCAGGATATTTAACATCGATCAAAGTCTGGCGTGACATGTGGGACGACTTTCTCGAGAAAATAAAGAAAATTTCTGTGAAAACTTACAAATGTACTGAATAACCAATCAATTTTCGCCAAGCGATAAAAGCAACATTTGATTCTGAGGTATAAAGTTTGGTATGATAGGGTGTGGTTACAGAAATGGATGCACACAAACCAGAAACTGGCAGTCATTTAAATATACGACATGCGTGTATAACTAGAGCAAACCAAACGTACTAACCAAGCCTTTTCACGCCATACGTGAGGTTAAAGAGCACGACTATTACGGCCGTGTGCATTTCCAGACGGTACATCTCAAAGAACGTTCGAAGCTTGTAAAATGCGATCATAGTCAAGCTAATGCAGCGACCGCTAGACATGCAATTGAAACTATAACGGTAAAGAGACCGACGTGATTGCTCCTTCCGCCGCTCGTCGTTGACTGGGCGGCGGTACTGGTTATCTGGTTTGGTGAAGATGTCGAGGGCGTGGCAGTTGCGCTGCTACTGGTGCTACTGATGCTAATGCTGCTGCTGGTAGTCGGAGCTGGCTGTGATGAAGAAGGAGGCGGGGGAGGCGGAGGAGGTTGTGGAGTGGCGAGGTTGTTACAATTATCTGGCAACATGTCAAAATATTAAGTATCCTTAAATATGTTGAACTTTTTTACCAGTTGTAAAAGTAACAAAAAACTAATTTAGGCACCAACTCAACTAAAAAATCGCCAACTTTTAATACAAAATAAACCAGCTTATACCTGTGGTACACGAGCATGCCTGTGTGGCGCCGGAAGTTACGCACCGCGCGGGGTTGGTTGAATTCAGACACTGGCGCCGAATTGTGAGAAAGCTCGACGGCCCAGCTGTAAATTAAATCATTAGTCATTATTACGCGACATGTCACTCACTTTCCAGTCTCTTTGTACAAATCTGGTAAAAAAATTATGGCCAATATTATGTACGTGAATTTGAAAAAACACTGTGAAAGCAAAACAAATCCAGTCTAGCAAAATTGTACTACAGCCAGTAAAAGTGTCTTGGCAAACCTTGCAAACCAACAACCGGCAACATTTTGCACAGTTAATTGCAATAAAATTAAAACAAAACCCCATTTGATAGAAAAGAACAATGAGTTTGTTTTTCTAATGCCTCCTAATGCCATGTTACAAATACGAGTGAAAACAATTTTTGATGGTACCTGATACGGTGTGAAACACCACGGCACATTTGTCAATGCCGGTTGCACACATCGTCAAGTAGTTGGCGGCCACAGTTGGACCACGACATGTTGAACCACCGCCAGTAAACTGATTGTACTCGCATACATAACATTTGATTGCATGACCTGAAAAAACGAGTCAAATCTTTCATATACCTCGTGGTTTGTTTTTTCAAAATCAACGCTATACATTCTAAGGTTATATTTGTATCGAGTTCACACCGTAATCGTCAATATGCAGATGCCTACTATCGGAGAGACAGATTCTGTGAGAAACATTTATAGTTACCTTAAGGTTAATGATACGCCTGTTTGTGATTAAAAAGTTTCGTGAATTCAGGCTGCAATTTGAGCCAGAACCCCTTACCTATATGCTCTACTTCTTCCTTTTATGCTAAACGAGCAGTATACGATTTAGAATTTAGTTTGGTCAAACGTCTTCTGTTATAAACACAACAAAAATATCAACATCTTATTTTGTTATGGCAGAGGTTGCTGGAGAAAAACTCTCAAATTCGTTTGCAGGAAATTATCTTACCTGATGCAACCATCAACAACAAGAGACATGAAGTCCTGAAGATCTCGGACATTTTAAAACCCTTTGATCACAGATAATCCTTTCAGCACGCTGCGTGTACGTTACTCGATGTAATGATCCTTTTCTGCGTTTTGCAGAGATTTATGTGCAGTAAAAAGGAACGTATGACGTGAATGTGATCGTACGGCGATGTGATGACGACGATCTCACGCACAGTGCGCTGTTGTCACGAATCCGTGACATGTCTCATGTGCGTGCACCTAGTTGTGATCGATTAAACATCGGAGAAGGGTCGTGAATTGAGTTAAATAGGAATTGTCCCTGTCTTCCAAGTAACCTCTGTTTAAGTTACTACTAATGAGGCGCGGGATATTTTGATCAGCGATTTCCGGGTTTTGAACTGTAATTCAAGGGTGAAATCATTACGTTTCCTATATACACTGTACCGTTTTGCACGCAGCTTTAAAAGCCTCAACGAATTTAAATTAGAATACTTTAGTGCCGAATTTGTATTTATGTATAAAACGCCCTCATTTTTTTCCTTGTCGATACGCAACATATTCCAACACAGTCTATCACAGCAACAAACTTGTTACGAGCTTTGCGATTTGTTTAGTCGCATTTTTTTGTATTTGCCCGCACAACCGCAATCAACAAAGGGTCATACTGTATATAACTACATAAATACAAATGTATGCTGTATTTGGCAGTTTGCTGTAGGAATACTTGACTGCGATTCGAATGAAAATTTCAGTACAAAANTATTCCAACACAGTCTATCACAGCAACAAACTCGTTACGAGCTTTGCGATTTGTTTAGTCGCATTTTTTTGTATTTGTCCGCGCAACCGCAATCAACACAGGGTCATACTGTATATAACTACATAAATACAAATGTATGCTTTATTTGGCAGTTTACTGTAGGAATACTTGACTTCTATTCGAATGAAAATTTCAGTACAAAAACGGTGTTAAACAAATCTAATATGACACGTAAGAANTTATTTGGCAGTTTACTGTAGGAATACTTGACTTCTATTCGAATGAAAATTTCAGTACAAAAACGGTGTTAAACAAATCTAATATGACACGTAAGAACGACCCGGGCTGAATCGCTTCGAAAGGGCGTCACACGTCAACTGATCTTATAAGGCTTCATAAGCGCTTTGCCGAAGTTTCAAATGCCCGATTAGCTGGAATTTGAAACTCGCATTGGCATGAATAATTTCAGCGCACTTGCCAAACTGGACCTTTTTTGGCCCCGGCTTGTGCCAAGTCAGTGCACATCTGTTCCAAGCACGTAAAACTGATCATGTGTACCGAACACGAACAGTCAGGGACAGATCATCATTTACTACAACGTTGTGATCTAAAAGAAATCCCCGATGGTTAGAGATGTTTGAGCGCCATTTTTCTAGGAACCTAGACCATTTTCGGGGTAAAAACTTCCTTTTCAAGCCAAGATCGTTATATTTAATGCGTATTCAATTATTAACCGACTAACCACGTGGTGTCTCTGAAAAGGAGAATACTGTGCGCCCAATGTCTGGGTACAGAACTGCACCAAACGTTTGGTAATGTAATCCTGTTTATGTTTTGAACCAAAACAACAAATTTCCTTTTGCAGGAAAAAGCAGTAACATACGACTTGTTTACAAGTGTCAGAAAATAGGCCGAGATTATAATTAATAAGAAGTAGGAATAAGAATATTGCATGAAACCTATTGCTTGTTTTGACATAATACGAAGGTGACTCTTAATTTTCTAAACTACGGTTAGTGTATGCGAATGGGTCACATGAAAGTTGCGTTTGATCGTAATTTCAAAGTGAATTATTAAAATCATGGGTATTGCTTTGTTGCTGCACATCCAAATTTACCTCAGAATTTTTGTAATGTATAACAGATGAACTGTTAACTCGACCGATACAGCGTAAATTGTTGTGCAAGGCTTGGGTTAAAAATAGACCACTTACAATGCCAATTAATTCATCAACAGTCATCAACATTACCAATCAATCAGCAAATCAGTCCTTTTTGGCAATCAAATAGCATCATGAGCATCAACTTTTCCCTTGTTGTTTCGTAGGAAAATTTGTTNAATTCATCAACAGTCATCAACGTTACCAATCAATCAGCAAATCAGTCCTTTTTGGCAATCAAATAGCATCATGAGCATCAACTTTTCCCTTGTTGTTTCGTAGGAAAATTTGTTCAGAGAAAAATCAGTGCATGGCTTCTGATGTTAACTTTCCTCGAACGTAAAACTTTGCAGCCTTGCATTTTCACGTTGTTTAATCAATGACCACAATGCACCAACTGTTGTGATTTGACCTGCTTTCCTGGTATTCTGTTTGCGAATTCTTATGTTGTTGAACTGGGCTTTGGAGTTACGTTAGTGTATGGTTCGGAAACTATCATTTTTGGTAGATTTAGATCCAAGTAAAACTATCATTTTGGTAGATTTAGATCGGTGATCCGTTGATGAAATGTTTGGACTCTGTATATTGACTTCAAAGAATTAGGTGCCAAATTTTACATTCAACCTTCCTAGGTCCGTAAGATTTCGCAACACGCAACCTATACTAAACGTACAGGGCAACGAAATTTGTTTTTGTTGTGCTACAGTACGAGGTTAATTTGAATACCTTTTTTTAACTTATGTATTTCTGTAATTCATATTGCTCTGCTTCAACGAGGATGTAACAACAACGAAACCTCTTGACAGTATGGCTTGAACACGCTCACCTCAGTGGTCAAAAATCACACGTCACAGAAACAACATCTGCATCGTTACATCGTTTGAAGTTTCCAATGACATCACACTTTGGCATGACGATAAATTCTCCATGCACTTAAATACAGCTTGTTATTTTAACCAAGAGTTTCGTGCGCAATCGAGCACTGTTAAGTTGCTTACCAACGACCAAACGTTGTGCAACCTATAAGAGCAGGGTCCGCTTTTAACGGCAACTCTAGAGTACTTGTGTGTAGGGCAACATCAGATGTTTGAAATCTGAAGAATATAGGCGAAGCTAAATTTTTAACATATATATTCTAATGGATATATGGATCGGTTGCTTTGGATAATGTATTGTGTACATGGTGGCCTAATTTTCTATCATGCTTTGGAACCAACAACTGCTAAAGGTTCCGAAACGTAAATTGAATAGAGATATATTTTGTACATAAGCATTCATTTAATTGCACTGACTGCCAAAAGATTCGTGGCCCAAAAAACGACCTGTGAATATGAATAAGGGATGAGGGGTGTTTAAATTTGTTTACAGAGCAAAGTGTTTAGTGTGTCATAAAGTTGAAGTAATCGTTGGTGAAACGAAACATGGCTGGGCGGGATCGGAAACACCTTTTATTATGTCTACTATTTCTGTTGTGGGAACAAGGTAAAAACTTTATTTCAAGGTTTTGTTTTTACAAAACTATTTAGTAAAAGTTAATGTTAAAAATAAAGAGTAGTAGTATCAAAAGAAACGAAATAAGTGAATAAAACGGGTGCTTTCGCTTAAACAAAGAAATTTGTAAAATAACACATTTATTCTCGAGTAACGTTGATCTTTATTCTTTAGGATCTGCAATACGCTGTTACGACTGCCAGTACCTGTTAGTAACCAATGAGTCGTCAGCCTGTATTAATCCTGTTGCAAACAATCAGCAACCCATCGAGTGTAGCAGTGAACTTAGGCAGTGCGGAGTCGATAAATCTTACTCAGGTAAATGTAGCAAACGTCTTACCAAAGGCAAAATTTGGCAATTTACGTTTACTACTCTTTTATTGTACACTCAGAAGATGGAAATTTGGAGTCGATTCATAGGTTTTGTGGAAACTTCGCAACTGCAGAAGGTTGCGAAACTCACGAAAATCACAGAATCACTTGTTGGTGCAGCACAGGTAAATCAATATTTAAACACAAATAATTGTTTTTAATATCGCACTAAACGCTATGCCGTTCTTGGCTATGCTTTAAACTTTATTACAATCATCTTGAATTTCGTCAATATTACCGTCATTAGGCCTTAGGGTGTTGGCCATTTGTAAAGCGAAGATAAAGCTGATTTAATATTTAGATTGCTTACTGCTTTACTGTAAAATTATAAACACATGTGTGTTTAATGTTTCCAGTAAAAACTGAACAACATGACCATTTGCATATTTATTTACTTGACGAATTTCAACACTGCTCTGACCGTTTTTTTTAACTACAGACGCCTGCAAAGCTTTCGATAATTTCCACCCCGACTCGAATACCACCGAAAGCAACAACGGCCAAACAAACAACGATGTTATGGCACCAACACAACCTGAACCTCAAGCAAACGGAAACACTACACAGGACGATCTACAGTTCCAAAACCCAAACAATCCACCAGTGAATCCAACAGAGTCGCCGGTTACTGGTGACATCAGTGGCGATAACGACTCCATGGAAACGCAAGGAACTAACATCAGCCCGACCAGTCCGATGAATAGCACAGCGACCAGCGCGACTCGAAATCCCGCGGTAGGATCAAATGACTCTGGTGGTAAAGAATCGGAAAGCGAAAGTTCTGTTCCAAGCACACCATTAACGGAAGCTCCGAGTAACAAATCTGAGGACCCAATAGAAGCTACGCCGACTGCCACGGATGGAAGTGAAAATGACACGATGGAAACACAAGGAACTAACATTAGTCCGAAAAGTCCTATGAACAGAACATCTACAGTCGCGCCTCAAAATAGTCCAGGTCTTCCAGAAAACAACGATGACCCCTCGCCAGAACCCTTTCAAAATGAAACTGAACAAACGGTAGNCCTATGAACAGAACATCTACAGTCGCGCCTCAAAATAGTTCAGGTCTTCCAGAAAACGACGATGACCCCTCGCCAGAAACCTTTCAAAATGAAACTGAACAAACGGTAGCAGCAAACCCGGCCGAGTCAGGAGCAGATGACATTGGCGACAGCATCGAAACACAGGGGACTAATATTACCCCAACCAGTCCGATAAATGGAACCTCAAATGCTCCGTCGAATAATGATGAGGGTACGTGGTCAGACCCCGGTGAAAACGGATCTACAACCGAAGGGTCTGTGCGGGACGAACCATTGCCTGAAATCCCGAGTAACGCAAGTGAGTCCCCATTAAACAACTCTTCGAGCGCGACAGAACCAGGTGAAGAAGCTGATTCAATGCAAACACAGGGAACGGAAATAGGCCCAATTAGTCCTCTAAACAGCACTATAGCTGGAGCTGCACCATCCAACAATGGAGGCGACGAATCTGTGACTAAATCCCCTGAGGAAGAGGAAGAAAGAAGTAAAAATCAATCTCAGGAAGCAGGACCAAACTCTGATGCCGTCCCTAGTGACCTTGACGACAGTCATAATCGACAAGCAGAAAATGGAACTCAAAATAGCTCTGTCCCTGCAACCACTACAGTCAATAATGCAACGGACACGNAGCTGGAGCTGCACCATCCAACAATGGCGGCGACGAATCTGTGACTAAATCCCCTGAGGAAGAGGAAGAAAGAAGTAAAAATCAATCTCAGGAAGCAGGACCAAACTCTGATGCCGTCCCTAGTGACCTTGACGACAGTCATAATCGACAAGCAGAAAATGGAACTCAAAATAGCTCTGTCCCTGCAACCACTACAGTCAATAATGCAACGGACACGGATGCGCCCTCAATTAATAAAGCAGATGATGATGACGAAGTTCCGCTTGAAGTACCAATTAGCGAGAGGGATACAGCTGTAGAAGGAAACGGAACACCTGGAGTTGAGTCATCGGTTGCTCCCACTAATTCAACTGAACTAGATGTACCTGAGAAAACTGATGATACAAATCAAGGAAACGGAACAGACTGGGTAGATGTTGACGACTATGTAGAAGGTATAATTATTTGTGTAATACTTAATCAAACTTGTAGCTGCAATTAGAAACAAGTTTTATAATGAAAATATGATAAAAAAGCATCTTACGCTGACGAAAGTGGTTATAGTTTCGTTTTTTGCAAACCACCCAAAGTGAATTATTGGTGCAGAAGAACCAATCAGTTGCTACGTGTGCATGTTTGAATCAAACAATAATGAAACCACGGGCTGCATGGGTCCCGAAGTGGATGCGAAGTACCTGAAGAAATGTGAACCTTGGGATACTCACTGCGCTGTATCAGGACCGACAAAAGGTAAGAGATATTGTCAAAAATCGTCATAAACCACATGGTTAAATACGTCATGCACAACAGTTCCGAAAGAAGGAAATTCTTACTCCATTTCGAGATTTTGTTACTATGAAGAGACGGAGAAAGGATGCCAAGAGGATGGAAACACTAATACGTGTTGGTGTGCGGAAAGTAAGATTAACGTAAAACTGTTTGATTACGTGTTTAAGACAACAGCAAGGACATGCTGCGCGACGTTAAAGTAAATTACGTACGATCTTTTTACAAGTCGAACTTTTTGTACACTTTATGATAAAGAATACGCATGGACTGTCATATTNTATTTGTTTAAAACAACAACATGGACATGCCGCGCGACGTTAAAGTAAATTACATGCGATCTTTTTACCAATCGAAATTTTTGTACACTTTATGATAAAGAATACGTATGGACTGTAATATTTATTCCTGCTTTTGCATGTCCGTACTGCAGATGGGTGCAACACATTCAGCAGTCTCAAAAGCAATGCAACAGCGTCAGGAGACGATCCATCGAATGTTAATAACGAAACAACAAACTCTGCGAACAACGAAACCTTCCCACTGTCGGACATGGGCGGGAGTAATACAAATACAACCGACGTCCCTAGTCAGCAGACCGCAGTGATGGAACAGCCTGGAAATGAGGAAGAAAGTCCATCAGACACCACCACTGTTTCACCAACTCAACCTGATATTCCTGTCGGGTCTAACTCNTGCCTAGTCAGCAGACCGCAGTGATGGAACAGCCTGGAAATGAGGAAGAAAGTCCATCAGACACCACCACTGTTTCACCAACTCAACCTGATATTCCTGTCGGGTCTAACTCCTCCGAAAATCGCAACTTGAATGGCGCGAGTGACCAACCGTTTTCGAACACCGAACCCCTACCAGGAAACAACACACAGGCCTCTCAACAGCCCAAATCTACGACCAAACCACCAGTTTCTGGTAACGAGACTCTGTCGCCACCACGTGACGATTTACCTCCAACCGAAAGTCCCACTGACAAACCTACTGACACTCCATTGACCAACAACGCTACATTTTTCCCTGTAAGCGTCAAAGGAAATACATCGGAAATTACTGAACCTCCGACTGGGGTCTCCACCACTCCAGACTACAATGTAACAGGTACCGATATTCCGAAAACAGATAATAAT
>QXVZ01015170.1:27652-38611 GCA_008931825.1 Phallusia fumigata | reverse complement strand
TGGTGAAACCAGCTGCAGGAAGGAAACGAATAAAATTAAAAAGTCAAACAAGTTTAGAATGCTAAGTTTTTATCTAGACCGTCCTCTAGTTGCGAAGGCCCGAGAAAGAACAGGGAAAAGCCCTACCTGGTCTGTTCGATTGACCGTTACTTGACATCCCTTCCTTGTCTACAACAGCACACTTGCCGCAAGTTAGAGGACAGGCTGTCTCGATGTTAGGCAAAGCGCACATGTTCTTCAGTCTGTCGCACATCGCAGCGTTGCTGTCTCTGCACTGGGTATCTGCAGGAAAAAAGTCAGACTTACAGTCGTTGATACAATAACAAGATTTCGACAATGTCAGCTTTCAAAACGATCCTATTTCGGAAGAAAATTAAAACGTGTCAAATAAGTTTTGTTTTTTCGAGTTACCTTGAGTGGGAACGACACTTTTTCTTGCGGATTCGATCCTGGGACAGTAATTACAAGACTTGGCGCACATAAAACGGACGTTACGAGTCGATCTGCACTGATTTAGCCGGGAGAAGATTTCACAAGTAGGAGAAGAATCCATGCAGGGCGCATCTGCAAAATAAAAGGATGACATCAAAGGAAATACTAACACTGAACACAGCTAAGCCAACAACAGATCGCAACTAAATTAAGGTTAAAATTTTGTAGCAATCTGTATTGGAAAGAATTTAAACTTAGGATAGGATAAGTTTCGTTTGGTTAAAAGACATTTTTGGTTTTAAAAGCCGAGAAAGCGGAGACTTACCCGGGTCAAGTACCGCTGTTGGTGAGAGGCAAACTTGGCAAGTTTTGGGACAAACGCTTTCGATCACTTGATACCGACAATGGCCGGCGTTGAAATACTCCTGACAGTCTGATCTCTCGTCCGCACATACACCAGTGTTTGTAATTGTGGCCAGGCCCGACGTAATCGACGATACTAAATTGGTAATAGTAACGACTCGGTTACAAACTGGCTTTACTGGTTTTACCACGAAAGTTTTTATTACGAAATACAAAATGATATCTATAATTTAATTAAGGAAGTATTCAGCGTTTATATCGGCACAAAACAGAAAATATACAACCTAAAACTTACCAACTGTTGTTCCGCTGCCGCCAGTCGAGCAAAGCCCGCAAGTCACCGCGCATTTGCTCTTGAAATCAGATTGCGAGCACATTCCTATGTTGGCCAGCGTCTTGCAAGTTCCTGGAATGGTATCCCGACATTCGGTGACCGCACATACCTTGCACGACCGACGACACTGCATCGATACCAGAGGGTTTTCACATTGGCTAAGCAGGGCAGCGCAAGTAGCCTGGGCGTAGTTGTCTGTGCATTCCGGTAGGTTTGCGTCCGCTTGTCGCTTGTCGCACTCGCGGCACGACTTGGGACACAGGAAAGTGTAGAACATCTTCTGACATTGGCCTTGCGCGGCGAAGGCCGGACAGTTGCGGTTCTGATCGACGCACGCATCTGTACAGAAATGTTTTGTTGATGTTAAGATCCTTAACCATCTAACCAGTTTGCCTTCAGCAAAAAATACTTAGTTTCTCAGTTTACGGGTAGACACCTTATTACACGATTACACGATTTGTTTGTTTTAGACACAACGTCCCAGCTGATCATAAATAAATAAGCAAGAAACTCAGGTAATTAGCTTTTTGTCATTTTCAAAATGAACAAGCCATAAAGAAAGATTTGCTATCATAATTATTAAATCCAGCTAATACAATTTCAGACTACCAACTAGGCGGGTTTTTACCTTCTTTTGGTACAACGGTTGGAGCAACTGTAGCCTTCAGACAAGTACCACAAGATTTTGCGCACGATTCTAGAACCATCCGGTTCGTGCAGTTCATGATGTCCACCAACTTCGGACAGCTGCCGAGTTTGTCTTCGCACGTGGATGGTTCCGGCAAGTTGGTTTTGGTCACCTGACTCGACTGATTGCACGCTTGACAGGACAGTGGACACTCGGCTGTGACGATTTTCATCGAACACTGGCCGGCCTGTGCTAGGCCCGGACACAGCGTGTTTTTATCAACACAGGGTTCTAAAAATTTGCGAAAATTTTGCCTTATTGGATACAGGTTAAGCTTTTGCTGCCAAATCAAAGGTTACAATATCAGCAAAACTGAAGCAGTAAAAGACCGATTTAATATGACTTGAATCGATTACTAACCTGGACACAGTCCGCACGTTTTCGGGCAGTTCTCCCGCACAACACTGTTGTTGGCGCAGTTAGCACCCAAATTTGCACACAAGGAAATTGTATCCACGCATTCTCCGGCTGCAGGATTGGTTTCGACGACAACAGCGGTAGATCCGATATTCTGTGTTGTGCATTTCTGGCAGGACAGAGGGCAAATCGCCTGGACACGAGGATCCGTGCATTTTCCCATGGTTGCTGCAGTGGGACAGTTTATGTTGGTGTCCACGCACTGGCCAGGAACTAAAAGAAAAGACAAAATATAGCTTGAATTTAAATTTAGTTAAATCAATTAGATTAAAAAATGTATTGTGAGTTCTTTTTACAACAGAATGCTCGAAACTGGTTACGAGATGTCGGATTCTTTGTTCTATAAACGCCGCAACAAATAAAAAAACGATGATCCCTATTAAACTTTGTTCTTACCGGTAGTTTCCTCAACAACAGGACACTTTTCACACGATCGGGGACATGCTGTTTCGACTGCAAAGCTGGAACATCTACCCGCTGTCCTCAAGTCAACGCAGTCAGTTCTTGTGTCGTAACACGGACCTAATGAATACAAAACGATTGGTGGTTACATAAACTGTTTGTTTGTAAAAGGTTACAATTAATTAACATGAAACGTATGGGTGTCGAATGCATTTATTTCTGCAGAAATGTTTACGTTTTGTGCAGCTTTGGACTGATCTGTGTACCTGTTATTGGTGGCGACGTGCACAGCTTACAAGATCTTCGACACAGAAACTTCCACATGGTTTCGCTACATTTGCCCGCCTGCGACAGAACGTTGCACGCCGAAGACTGATCATAACAAGCTGTTAGAAAGCAAATACAAATCGTTAACTCCTATCCATCAACACCAGGTTCGTCACTGTACTGACAGTTTATTGTGTGCAGCAAAATAGACTTACTTGAGCAAACAAACGTGTTGCACTGGGTTGTATCGTTGACGGGACCCTGGCAGTTCGTGCTTTGGCAAGTTCTGTTTCGGGTCATCACACCCCCTCCGCATGTTGCGTTGCAAGGCGACCACGTGCCCCATGCGTTCCACACGTTCAACACTGAATCTGAGGAATAACAAATTATGTTAAACGTTTGCACCAGGTTACGAACATAAAATGGCTAATGGACTATAAATTTGAGTTAGTCACGTTGACTTGTTAATTACCTGAGCAGAATCCACAGGATCGCGGGCAGTTTTGTTTCATGTACGTTGTGTAAGTGTTAGTGCAGAATCCTCGGCTTGACCAGTTGCCGCAAAGTTCGTTAGTGTCTTCGCATGTGGAGTTGCCTGCGAAATACAAAGCATTATTCAAACCAGCTTTGTGAAAATTTTGAATTTTTAACCGCAAGGGCAAGACTGCTGCCAAAACAAGTAGCTGTACCTGCTGTGTTGGTTGTGTTGGATTGGGTTCCGTTAACATTATCAGTGGTGTTGTTTGCACTCTCGTCGACACAAACTCCGCAGGTTTTGGGGCATAATCCCTGTACCAGTGTGGTGTAGCACGCATCTAAAAACACGCAGTGTAAAGGTTATGATTGACTTGATATCGGTTTGCATCGGTGTGCATGAAGATCTAATGTAAATTACTTTTAGCTTTGTACTGCTGGCAGGCCTTGGTGGTCATCCCGTCGAAGCAACGTTTTGATGTCGGGCAAGCTTCGATGTTACAAGACCGTGTCTCAGTTGCGGGCTGAGTGCAGTTATCTGTGGTTCAAAAGCCCATTTTAGGTACACCAGTCACAACACTGCAAAGTCAAATTTGAAAACACAAATTTACCTTCGTTGCAGGCTTTCGTTCTTCGTTCCTCTCCTCCGCCGCAAGTAACTGAACAAGAGCTCCAGGTAGACCAGCTCTCCGTATCTGGTAAATGTATTTTGGTTGAATACTAATGTCCTAATGTATTTGATTGGTTGACAATTGACATCAACCTGATATTGCGAAACTTCTTCATCTATTCAATTTCATTTAACTAGGGAGAAAGTAAGTTAGTCGCATAAAAACATAGTTACTTACTGCACAAGTTGCACGACTTTTGACAGCTGTCCTGCATGTACTCCATCATCTCGGGGTAGATGGTTGAATTGCATAGTCCGTACTGGGACCACTCCGCACACTTTACGTTTGTATCCACACACTCAACCGCAGCTACAAACATTAAATGACAGCGATAAGTAACAAAATGCCAACATAATTTACCTTCTCGTTAGAATTGTTATAGTTATGACACCAGTTCTCACCAGTAGTTGGTTCTGGTGAAGTTGTGACATTGGAAGCAGTTGGCGCAACGCAGAATCTACATGTTTTTCTACAAGTGACGCTGAGGTATTGAATCGCTTCTTCGTCTTCGCATTGGTCCAACAAAGCAATGCAGTTCGGAAACGTGTCCTCGCAAATTTCACTGACAGCTGCAAACAAAACACGACGTCGTTTTATGATCAAACGTATGGAAGCTGTATTTTAACGTTATGGAAGGCCAACATACCGGTAGTGGGCGCTGGAGAGGAGGTGACATCATCACATTGTCCACACGTTCGCGGACAGCTTTTGGTGACGTTTGCGACGATCCCGCAGTAAGCGGAGATATTAGCACATTCATCGTATAAATCGACACAAGCTGTCGAAAAGAAGTCGAAATATTTTATAACACATATAAGCAAGAAAAAAAGATTGACAGCTCGATTAAAACGCACCTGATTGAGTAGTTGTTTCCGAGGGTGACGTCATAGCCGTTGCAGGAATAGATGACGTCATTAGGACAGTCGTCGAGGGCGCCAGTGTCGTGCTGATAACAGGACTTGTAGCTTCCGTTGACAGAAACGCTTGACTGGAGGTGCTGGTCTGAGGCGTTGTTGGCGTAGTGATGACGTCAGGAGTGGGCGCGGTTGGTGGTGGCGTAGTACTGGAACCTAAATCAAACGAAAATAGAAAAAATAAAGTAGCGTTTAAGAGATTTGATGCAAAACTGTGAAACAAACAATGCTAGACCTACCACAAAGCTTGCACGTCGCTTTGCAGAACGTTTTCATTATAGCCGATGAGCAACCACGAATAAAAAAATATTGACAATTGGTCAGTCGGTCAGTGCATAATGACACTGCAGGCCTGCTTGTGGTGGGTTGTTTGGTGGTGGTCAGGACGCCAGTCGTCATTATGGTATCGGTAGTGGCTGTGTAGGATATAGTTGCTCCATTGGCAGCCGTTGCAGTTGTCCGAGATCCTGATGTTAAAGTTGTTTTACCAGTAGTGGTTTCCAGAACTGCCGATGTTGTCGAGACACCACCTGTTCACAGATATGGACCAATCATTAACTAAAATATGAAAATATTTTCCCACTTTGATAAAGGAACTTGTACTATGGCATCATTTTACACAGAGTAGTCAGGAGGTAAAATCTTACCAGCGGGAGTTTTACAAAGACCACAGGTGGCTTTACAGGTGTTTCTGGTAAACTGGGAAGTTTTACATGAGAAAAGCAGAAGCACACACGACCTTGCCCCATCTTGACAGTCTTTGTCGCCGGAAGCTGCTGAAAAACAGGACAAAAATCAAATAACAATTAAAATAAAAACCGAAAGTCGATTATGTTATTGTTAACTTACGTAATGTAGTGGGGACAGTTGCTAACGACGTTGTCTCAACTACAGCGTCCCCAGTCGATGTTGATTCAGACTCACTTTCTGTTACCGGTTCAGTGGATTGGTAGAGAGTTGTAGGCTGAGCTTCAGTCTCTGAAACATCTTCCCAGGTGGTAGTTTGCGTGGAAGAAGTTGTGAGTTTTTCTGTGGAGGCCGTTGTTTCTGTCATGGACGTCATTTGCTCAACTATTTCTGGGACAGTTGACCACCCGTTCGGTGTAGTTTCAGAAGCAACATTGACAGTAACTTGCGTTGTTTCATCAACACTGACTGTGGCACTATCTGGTGAAGTACTTCTTTCTACATTAATAGAAGCTTGTGTTGTACGAACATTTTCTGCAATAGTCGATTCCTCAGCAGACGTAGTTGTCACTGAGGTGGTTTCAAAATAGGTAGTTTGGTCCATTTCGGCAGAGGTAGAAAGCGGGACCGTTGGTTTAGTTTGCGTGGTTTCTTCCATTTTAACTGACGTGTTTGCTGGTGCGGCAGTTGCAGTAGGTGATGTTGTATCTGCTTGTGTTGTGGTGGCAACAAGTTCAGTGGATGTATCTGCAGTTGTTTCGGATTTTACAAAGTCCGTGATATCTTCAGGAACAGTTGTGGTTTCTAATTCGGCTTCAGCAGTAGTTTCAAGCGAGGTAGCGACTGTGGTTGATGTATTTTCAGGCTCAGTGATCTCAGCTTTTGTTTCTGCCCTGGTTGCTGATGGAACTGTGGTAGACTTTAATTCCGTTGTGGTGGTGTCTATTGCAGTATTGATCTCTTCCATTGATGTGGTTGTAATCTGCTCTGTAACTACCTTTGTCGTGTGCGAAGTTGTCATCGGTACAGTAGCAGCTTCGGTCGAAGTTGTTTCACTTGATGTCGACGTGGTTGCAGTTGTTTCAAGGGTGGTAGTTTCGGCTTGGGTAGTTGTTTGTTCCGTCGTGGTGGTAGTGGTCGGACATGGATCGTTTTCGCACGATCTAACTTGCATGGACGTGCATTTTTCCTGTAGGCATTCCCGCGTGCGCTTCTTGTTTCCAGCACCACAAGTCTGGGAACATGCACTCCATTCTTCCCACTCCGAGTACTTTGCTTCTGCACACAAAGAAAGGTGGCAATGAATTTGTGTTTTTCCATAATTTAAAAAATACATGTTTAAATTAAATCAGAGGTAAAATCAATTAAATATTCCATGCAAAACTATAAAAGTACACGTACGGGTGGTAGTTTCGACTGGTTCTTGTGTTGTCGCGATTGTCGTTTCTTCAGTAGTCGTATCAGGAACCGTGCTGGCAGTGGTCGATGTGACTTGATCTAAGATGTTATACATATGTCACTTGTAGCTATGCACTAAATGCTTTTATAATAACGTAACGCCGAAGGGTGTCAACTTTAGTAAAAACCTAGGAACCTGTACTTACCTGGACAAAGTCCACATGAGCGACGGCAATTGATTGCCATGAACTTTCGTGATTTTTCCTTGTTGCAATTTCCGGATTTCTTCCAGTAAGCGCAAGCATCGCGCTCATCTCTGCATTCATCGACCGCTTGTTCGGCAACTAAAACAAAAAAAGTATTTTGCAATTTTTTTACGTCTTAATCACAAAACAATTTAAATAGAGTAATACTGTAATGCACAAGTAAAAGACTGTATTACACAAGTAAACGTTCAATCGGTCATTCTACTTTGACGAAATAGGAAGCAAAAGTGTACCTTCGCACAGGTAGCAACTCCTTCTACACTTTAACGCCATGTAAGGAGCGTAATCCGGGTGAGAACAGAAATTTCTCTTGGCCCAACGTCGGCAGTTTTCGTTTTCATCCGTGCAGTCGTTGCGTTCCACCAAAATTGCCCCTTCGCTTACAACTTGCCTCTTTACGACGTCATGAATTATGATGTCACCATCGACAAATGGTGGCTGTGAGCATAAAAACAAAGTTTATCGTTTTAAACATGCTTCAGAAATTCACAAATGTAGGTGGCGATTTACAAATTTTTTTGTTGACTTACCTCAGCGTATTCAGTAGAAACCAAAGCTGCTGCAGTCGATGCGATAAATATAGAAGCAATGATGAACTTGTAGCGCACTGAACTGGACATATTTGCTGATTTCGCCTCAAACATTCAATCGAGAACTTTTTATTACAATGATCCTACCGCGGATCGTTTACGAAATACAAGTTGTGGTAAATATTTTGCGCCTTCCCCCTCTTCGGTACTTCAGCGCCTCTGCAAAAGACGACACAAACGTAAGGTGGTGATAAATACAAACCCTACTGGCATAAGGCGCAAGTAAAAATGCTAAGGATAGATTATAGTGAGATATGTTGACCTATTTTTGCCTTATGGAACTATAACCAATTTCCAATGGTTATAATGTATGCATATTTTTGTTGAAAAAAGAAAACAACTAACATTTGTCGTTAAATCGGTGGTAATCCACCAGTTACGCAGGACTTTTTTTAGCGTTAAATTTGTCTAATCAATATAAAGAGACATACTGTTCAGTTGTTAAAGTTAAAAACGTTTTAAACCGATAACTTATAGCGAATCTGCATTCGCACGTTCCCGATAAGCTTCTAACATATTTAAGCTTCACCTGGCTTCACCTGCTACGACTCGTAACGTTTGAATGACCATTTCACAAACCTAACATCCCACCTAAAAGCTCCTCTACAAAGCCTGGAGCCTTTCTCGTGGCTTCAAAAGTTGCAAGTGCAAAACAATACCGACAGTCCCACAATGCGATTAATGACAACTTGGATTCTTGCTCCCTAACAAAAGAAGGCTCGCTGAAAGACAACGTGAATGGCCGGCGCGATTAGAATGCCATTCACTGATTGGCAGTGGTGATTATATGCGGCCTGGACATGCCAGGTTGCGACGGCCTTCTAAGAAAGCTTACGGCACGTTGCAAATTCGGTTAGAGTGTCGTTGCTCGCCTTTTTAGAACATCCTAGACGCCGAACTTCGCCGTTGCAACGTGACGCTTGGCGTAAACACGACATAGAATGTACCAGTACCGTGTGATATATGGAGGACAATATACAATGGCTACTAAAATGGCAACGGGCATTGGTAACCAGTCACGTGATTTTCTCCTTGTAGCTAGGAATAGCATTATAGAATTTTAAATCTTGGGCGTCCCAATCCAGGAATATTCGAACCAGAAAGTATTTTTTATCATTGGGTTTTAAAATAAACCATTTCGTGCTTGGCAGATAAAACTGCACCCAAATTTACATGCTTATTACAGCACTTACATGCTTATTACATTCGTTTACACTAAGCTACGATAATTTGTGTAGTTGCGAAACGTTGGTTCTTGATTTGAAACGAATTATTTTTTAAATTATATAATTCCCATATCTTCTGTACTGTGTATCCCTAGTTATAGCAAGGGGTTTCCCAGCCCAACCTGCCCCAAGGAAAACAAGGAAAATAATATTAACGTTTAGATTCACCGGAAAAAGTTTTCTATAATCTGCGGATCTTGCAACCCAAATCCAGTTCTAACAACAACAGCAAAAGTGAAAAACGATGGCAATGTAATCTGTAAATGGCAGGACGGAAAAAAAATACACAACATATTCCTGTACATGCTTCTTTGTATACGGCGGTTTTCTTCATTTACCAAGGAGCATTTAACGAAGATGTTTGCTTTGTCGCTGATGTAAACACTGTAGTGACAAATTGGCACAGCACTCTTAGAACATTGAGTGCTTCAACCCTTCTGCTTAACGCTTGGGTTTGCTATATTCACAACACGCCTTCTCGGCTTGACCGAAGAAATCGAAGCTGCAAAGCTGTGTTCGAGAAGCTTCGGCGTCGGTCGTTGCTTAATCACCACGTCACCACTACAAACAAAATCGTCAATGACGTCACTGGGGCTTTTGTCCTGACGCGGTTTCTCTCCGACGCGTTTTGCCGCATGCCGGGGATGCTGCTTGTTCGCTTTGCTGGCGCGAGGTTGTGACGTCACAACTGCACCATCCTTAAAGATGACGTCATTCTGACCTCCGACCTGGGTCGTCGCGACCTTGGGCAGCTCGGCGGGGCGCGGTTGCTTGGCAACGGGCTGCGTGCTGATGATTGGCGGAACCACGCGACGTTTCATGATCACCTGACCCCGGTTAGTGTTCAACAGATTGTGGGGAATCTGTCAGAAAAATTATTGTTAAAGTTTGTGTTTTGTACAAACGTACGGATAATTAAACGCTGCAAAACATAACTTTATCAGTGCAAAATACCAGTAACTTGTCCCACTGTGATCAAATGAGATTTAATTCTTTTGGCACTAGTTGGCGTATTATATTTTGTGCAACATGACGAGTTCTACGCATCCATTTTATCGACTTTTGAGGAACATTTTTTTCGACAAAACTTACAAAAGTTGCTTTGCTATCCTCAAGAATTTTCGCTTTGGCAAACGCTGTTGTCATGGCATCTTTAAAACCACCTTCTTCTGCCAATCGTTCCTGATGACAAATAAGAAAAAAATTCTTTTTCAACGTCTGGTGCCATAACTTTCAAAAGTACGTATGTAAACCATACGAACGATTATGCATATTTCAATATCTGTGACCCCTTAACAGAAATTGCAACTACCGCCAATTTTCTACCCCACCCGTCAGATCTTGATGTGAAGTGAACTAAAGTTGCAGTGTATTTAGTTAAATAGTTTAAACTTTACCAGTACCAATCCCTGTGATAGGCACAAGGACGACCTGTCAAAATTTGAAATCCAGTTACGATTTGGAGATTGTTAATTAATAATTTTGCTATTACACCAAAGGAAAACAAAATTAACCGTTAGTTACCTGCAGCTGTGGTTTGGATTTAAAAGCGCCGTTGGCTGTCAGTTGTTCGATCACCGACCTTACTAGCGCCTTCTCGTGGTCAATCATGCCTTGTATTTTCTCCTGGCCACGATTTTTGTTGTGCGGTGGATGAAGCGGTTTTCGACCTTCCTTCGACTTCGAGGAAGACTGGCTGCTCGGGTAGAGACCAGGTTGCTGAATTACCTGCGGTAGTAAATACACATTTCCATTTTCGAAAATCACATTTTAAAATTTCTTTGAAGACTTGGATCGTCTGCCCCAATTGACCAGTGGTGTAAACTTCTA
>QXVZ01015170.1:0-27472 GCA_008931825.1 Phallusia fumigata | reverse complement strand
CGGCTTGACCGAAGAAATCGAAGCTGCAAAGCTGTGTTCGAGAAGCTTCGGCGTCGGTCGTTGCTTAATCACCACGTCACCACTACAAACAAAATCGTCAATGACGTCACTGGGGCTTTTGTCCTGACGCGGTTTCTCTCCGACGCGTTTTGCCGCATGCCGGGGATGCTGCTTGTTCGCTTTGCTGGCGCGAGGTTGTGACGTCACAACTGCACCATCCTTAAAGATGACGTCATTCTGACCTCCGACCTGGGTCGTCGCGACCTTGGGCAGCTCGGCGGGGCGCGGTTGCTTGGCAACGGGCTGCGTGCTGATGATTGGCGGAACCACGCGACGTTTCATGATCACCTGACCCCGGTTAGTGTTCAACAGATTGTGGGGAATCTGTCAGAAAAATTATTGTTAAAGTTTGTGTTTTGTACAAACGTACGGATAATTAAACGCTGCAAAACATAACTTTATCAGTGCAAAATACCAGTAACTTGTCCCACTGTGATCAAATGAGATTTAATTCTTTTGGCACTAGTTGGCGTATTATATTTTGTGCAACATGACGAGTTCTACGCATCCATTTTATCGACTTTTGAGGAACATTTTTTTCGACAAAACTTACAAAAGTTGCTTTGCTATCCTCAAGGATTTTCGCTTTGGCAAACGCTGTTGTCATGGCATCTTTAAAACCACCTTCTTCTGCCAATCGTTCCTGATGACAAATAAGAAAAAAATTCTTTTTCAACGTCTGGTGCCATAACTTTCAAAAGTACGTATGTAAACCATACGAACGATTATGCATATTTCAATATCTTTGACCCCTAACAGAAATTGCAACTACCGCCAATTTTCTACCCCACCCGTCAGATCTTGATGTGAAGTGAACTAAAGTTGCAGTGTATTTAGTTAAATAGTTTAAACTTTACCAGTACCAATCCCTGTGATAGGCACAAGGACGACCTGTCAAAATTTGAAATCCAGTTACGATTTGGAGATTGTTAATTAATAATTTTGCTATTACACCAAAGGAAAACAAAATTAACCGTTAGTTACCTGCAGCTGTGGTTTGGATTTAAAAGCGCCGTTGGCTGTCAGTTGTTCGATCACCGACCTTACTAGCGCCTTCTCGTGGTCAATCATGCCTTGTATTTTCTCCTGGCCACGATTTTTGTTGTGCGGTGGATGAAGCGGTTTTCGACCTTCCTTCGACTTCGAGGAAGACTGGCTGCTCGGGTAGAGACCAGGTTGCTGAATTACCTGCGGTAGTAAATACACATTTCCATTTTCGAAAATCACATTTTAAAATTTCTTTGAAGACTTGGATCGTCTGCCCCAATTGACCAGTGGTGTAAACTTCTATGACATAATCACAAATTAATTATGGACACTCACCCAGATAGTCTAAGTCTTTCCGTCGATCAATAACAACTTACGTTCTATTAGTTTGAAAAATGATGTACAAACCGTTTTTACAACCAAAAATGTTTGTAAACAATTGTTTAAGAGCGATATGACGAATTAAACGAAGATCGGTTAGTGAAAAAAGCTTCGAGCACCACTATTTTACCATTTTCGTGATTTGAGTCAATCGATAACGATAAGGGGTTTGCGAATAATCAACGTTGCAGGTTTCCTGCCGGTCGTTTACCCTGTATCTGATAAATTCCGTGTTTTTCTCTGGAGCTCGTTTGAGAAAGTGAGCGGTGTCGAGAACTTGCTTCATCATTTGATCGGAGTTGAACGTTGAGGAGGGTGTTTGTGGACGATTTCCAGTTTCTGCCTCGCCAGTGCCCCTGAAAAGAACAAGAGGTATACCGCAATAAAAGATTGGATTTTGGTGCACAACCACGTGATACCTTAAGATTTTTTAGAAAAATAGATGGCTACAACAACAATCTAGTTGTTCTTAAAGCTACAATAGGAAAAAACAAACAAAGTTGTCATGTAAATTGAACATAACAATTAAAAGTTAAGCTTGCTATACAAATCGCCGTTCCAGAATCACACAACAGTCTGACTGCGCAGCCTTAATCCCGACAAGACAATTGTGAAAAATAAAACAAAATTACTTACGTCACTGAAGTTCCCATGACCACAGGTAGGTGCAGCTTCTCAGTCTGTTGATCTTCTTCTTTACCCGGTTGCTGATCCTCTTCAGCCACTACATTCTTTTCGCGTTTTTCACCTTTTCCAAATTTCGACCTCGGCGTCTTATCAAAGTTTGGCCGCTCAATGGGAGCTTGCTTTGGCAAAACAGGGAGTTTAACTTTGGTTCNCTTAATCCCGACAAGACAATTGTGAAAAATAAAACAAAATTACTTACGTCACTGAAGTTCCCATGACCACAGGTAGGTGCAGCTTCTCAGTCTGTTGATCTTCTTCTTTACCCGGTTGCTGATCCTCTTCAGCCACTACATTCTTTTCGCGTTTTTCACCTTTTCCAAATTTCGACCTCGGCGTCTTATCAAAGTTTGGCCGCTCAATGGGAGCTTGCTTTGGCAAAACAGGGAGTTTAACTTTGGTTCCAGGCCGACTTGGGCCCTTTCTGGAGCCTTTAACGCTCCGCTGGGCGGCACCACGGTTTAGGAACAGCCTTCCAGCTTTCGGATATTCCTGTTCATGTTGGTCACTGTCGTTAGGTGGCGCATCGGAGCCAACAGGTCCAATACGGGTCACGTGGTCTTTGCCGATGTTCAGGTCAGGCTTGGCAGGTGACGCTTCACTCTGGCGTCTTCGGGTTTCAGTAGGAATGGCTGGAAGGACGGTTTGTGCTGATGCCATCCCGCTCATTGGCACTGCCGGGAATTCGTCACTGATTTCACGAACAATCCCCTTGCGGGTCGATGTCTCGACGTCGTACTTGACCTTGACCTTGGCCGTTTCGACCACCGAGTAGTTGGATGAAAGACGACTCTGCACAGAGTAAAAGGAAGGCATGCAATCGACAAGTCCCCAAAGTTTGTATGCAGGAGAGGTGTGGTATTGCTTAAATTTACTTTTATTCGCGTTTGGTTTCTTGGTAAGAATAAATAGATTGCTTCTAGGACTTGTTTGTTCTGGGCTATATTTCTACGCTGATGGTTATTGCATTTACCACAGATTAGTACATCTAAGAAAAAGTACCATATAAAACATTACTATAACAAAAAAGATACAACTGGGTGGCTTTGACAACTTTGAATGACACCAGCAAAAAACAGTCGTCCCTTACCTCTCTGTGTCTCAACCTAAATCCTTTCCGTTCGTCCGAATTTCCCTTCTCCCTCTCCGCTCTTTTCCTCCTCCGCATTTGCGCTTTTTGCTCCTCCCGGTTCCTCTGCATCTCCATCTGCAATCTCTCGCGTTCGTTTTCCGCAACTCCCGTCTTCCTCGACCAACGCTCGTCGGTTACTATGACAACCGACGACGATCCAGCGTCGCTGTTAGTCCGTTTGGCGCCATCTTGTGACTGTTCTGGGTTTTTGATGATCACCCGCGCCACCCAGCGGTCGACAGGTTCCCCGTTCGGAGCGGAGGGTTTTTCCCGTTTTCGTTCAAATTTGATCATTCCTGCTACGTCACTTTCTCGCTTTGCCTTATTGGCGTGGAATTTGATGTAGAACGAGTTTTTGCCGTCCTTGTAGACCGCGTTGCTTTTGCGCTTGTGCCGAACGCTTCCGTTAACGTACCTGGAAAAAAAGATACTAGATATTAAACGTACAACCACCACAACAACTTATTTGTAAAAATAATTTTTCTAAAAAATCGAATGACAGCGTTTTTTTTAAGAAAAAGGCAATGGAGTCCAAACATGAACTAACTAAGTAAAGTTAAGAGACTCTAATTGTGCTTATTTTACGTCAAGTTGCTAGTGACTCTTTCGCCCGATGCTGCATATAGAGCACCATGAACCAACTCACACCTCAGAAGCTTTTCCTTGGTGGAAGGCTCGACGTTAGCGCCGAGCTGCGGCAATTCCACACTTTCTCCTTCCGCTCTTCGATGAGTGTTCATTCTACCGCGGTTAAACCCACTCCCGTGCATCGCGCGGTGCCCGTCCTTTTTAAAATTCCACTTATATCTGAAAACAAAGTCAGGACCAACCGATTTTAAGGCAAACAATGAACCACAAAAGTGAAACTTATTTCCCATACTTGTCGTAATACCCCAGGAACTCTGACGTGTTCAGCGTCGATTTCGCCTCATCATCAGTGACGTCATCAGCGCGGCTTGCGTATTTTTGCGCAACCTCCATTAGTCGACGAGGATCCTTTCCCGTTATCTGAAAACGCCCCGGGTCGTTCATTATACACTCAAGCATTATAGAAAGGGTTACAAAGCCGTCCTTATTTCTGGAATTTGTCTTTATTGTTTACTAACGTCATTATTTTGTCTCAGCTTTAACGACACTAAATGTAAACTTTTTCCCCCTTTTTCCCCAAAATAGTGACACTCACAACACAAAGCAAGGAATTTTCTGGCATTCTTAGCTCTGTGATCGAGCTGGCTACGTTAGGTCGAAAATTTTGTAGTGAAGATTAAATATTTGTTGTAGCCTGTGTGAAACAAGTGCCTTAATATTTTCCGTGACAAGTACGAGAAAAAATTCGATTGAGTCATACAAAGCTTCAAAGGTCTGTGCTTCGCACGCCGCAACGTCTGTAGTTGTGACATGTGACATTACCCTATATTTTTTACCCCGCCGTCCTTATTTTTTATTGTAGTTCGATGGTAACACTAGTTACAAACATAATAGCAAAGACAGTATACTTTTAGTGCCGGAAGTTATACAAAGCTTCAAAGGTCTGTGCTTCGCACGCCGCAACGTCTGTAGTGGCATGTGACATTACCCTATATTCTTGACCCCGCCGTTCTTATGTTGTATTGTAGTTTATGGTAACCCTTGTTACAGTAGTAAAGACAGAATACTTTTAGTGCCGGAAGTTTGATGTCACTGCCGTCTGAAGAATAGCCGTCATCGTGTTCGACTCTTTCATCCCACGGAACGTATTTGTAAGTTACCGGGTCCACCAAGTCACTTCGCTTCATCAGTGACTTCACTCGCATGCTTTTCTGCAACATACCAACAAGTCAGCACTGTCTATCTGTCGGAAAAGGAACTTTTACGTGATCCTAGTTGACTTTTTTAATGGTCCACGGCAGAATGTTCGCAGAGAACCTACTTTAAAACAAGTTTCAAAGCGAATAAAGGTGTATCAGTAATATTTAAAAAAAATTATTGATTATGTGAGAAAAGAAGGTGTGGTCCATTGGATCTAAATAGCCCACGGGCGGAAAAAAAGATTCCACTTCCCCAAACAAACATGGAAAAGCAAAGACCCTTACGCAATCGGCTAAGCAGTTACATAACACATCTCGACTAGACTGTACGAACTGCTGGTAATGTACAAATGAATTTCAATGTCCTGACCTTGTAACTGTCGTACATGTCCCGCAAAGTAGCGTAGCTGTGATACTGTCCATCCACGTTACTGGAAATCGATGGTAGCAAGACCGAGTCAGGGCTATCAAATCGTTCAGGATCTGCTTTTGGCGGTTTTCTGCTCCCTTTGCGCTTTCGTGTGGTGGTTGGCTTCGGCCGGGTGCCATCCGCTAATCTGGTTTAAAAAATCCAAAGAGTAGTTAAGGTTGCGGTTTAGAAATATTGACCAAAATGGCTACCTTTTTTGGATGGTCAAATGTTTTTTCCGTTTACAACGTGTCTACATCGGACCTATGCTCAAGTTTACTGTTGTAAGTATAAATTATCGTATCGAAAAAATCTCTACCTGACCTGTCATGGATTACTCCAAACAAACACAGTTTTATTAACACCCAATAATACAAAACTCACTTGATTTCATTGATTCTATTTGAATAAGGTACCGCCGATGCCTTTATTTTTTGGCGAAATACGTTTTTTTAGCTGGGATAAATGACTTGAATACCAAAAGTTGTACTTACTTTGGATTAGGAATAGCATTCGTCCATCCGTAAATCGGCTCCTCGTTTCCACAGTAAACCACTTTCTCCGCTTGGATGCGCTCTTGGGCAACAGTTCGGTCGCTTACCCGCATGAGAGCGGTAGCGAGCGCACGATCTTTTTGTGGAGGCAGATGTGTAGAAACCACGTGCGCCACCATGGTGACGTCACTGTGGAATTGTGACTTTAGGTTGTAACTATAACACCTGGTAACAGACCTTAGTTGTTAAACGTGCGTTTGTTGCGTTTCTATTTGTTTACGGTTGCAATAAACTTGATCTGACAAGATTCGAAGGCTGGTGATGGAAAAACGGTAAACTGCTTCAAACAAGCTCAAAATGTAACGTTTTTTTAAAACTTGATAAACCGAAGTCTTACACATAGTGTCGGGCCTCTACTAGTGTGAAAGTCCTGAAAGTTACATGCAACAGTCAATAAGCTGGGGCTTTTCAGTAGCTACATCAATTAATCATTAATTACCGTTGTTAATCGCCATGGATTTAGACCAATGTGCACGCTTTATCACCCGTATATCACCGGCAGTTTTCGTTTTGATGTAAAAAACAAACCACTAAATTAAAACACATACGCCCACATTTTTCAGTAGTTTGTTACATTCGAATCAGCTGCCAAGCAAAAACAAAACGATGCCTAAAAATCACGTTTTTATTGTTCTATCCGCCTCCTAAACACGTTTTTCTTTAGAAAACCGACAACCTAACAAGTTTGATAATACCACCAGCCCAATTTATTGATGGACCCACGCGAAACCAGTCATTGAAGTGATGGCTAAGTGGTTATTAAGCCCATCGTCCAGCGTGAGTAGGGCTGAATGTGGTCACCCGTGGGTACTCAAAAGTGATTGTAACCCCAGAATCGATAACTTCTGACGAAGACAGACCGGTGAAAACAATACATCCCTCCGACAGCAAAACAATCCCACAACACAACAGTGGTACAACATAGAACTTGCGTCGATATAAGGTATCAAGGACAAGAAACGTGTTTGTTATGAGCTTATTGGTGGTTTATGGTTCGCCGTATTTCTTTAAGTTTTGCAATTATACAAGTATCTTTAAGTTTTTACATATTTCGACAATTATTTATCAGCGAATAACTAATATAGGAAAAAATAAAAAAACAAAGGGGATTAAGGAAACAAGAAACGGGGGCACTTAATGACATAGTAGCAAACACTAAATGTATTATATATTGCATCAAACACGCTCGATTAAGATTTGAGGTCGTTTCATCCCTCCTACACATTAACCTCTGCAGCTACCTCAACAAAAGTTGTTGCTGGAATACCAAACTGCATTTCGTACATATACCTCTATACCTGGGACACAAACCTGAAATACTTAACACGCAGCCAGCCGCGGATGAAAACCAGGTACTGGCCAGCTACGGAACAAACAGTCAAGCAAACCAGGTAGTCGAGCAGCACCAATCCTGTCCGAAAAGACTTCACCACACAGGCAGGCAAACACAATGCCCCGTCGCCTCGTCGCCGATTGAAGGCTAATGTTNACGGAACGTATTTGTAAGTTACCGGGTCCACCAAGTCACTTCGCTTCATCAGTGACTTCACTCGCATGCTTTTCTGCAACATACCAACAAGTCAGCACTGTCTATCTGTCGGAAAAGGAACTTTTACGTGATCCTAGTTGACTTTTTTAATGGTCCACGGCAGAATGTTCGCAGAGAACCTACTTTAAAACAAGTTTCAAAGCGAATAAAGGTGTATCAGTAATATTTAAAAAAAATTATTGATTATGTGAGAAAAGAAGGTGTGGTCCATTGGATCTAAATAGCCCACGGGCGGAAAAAAAGATTCCACTTCCCCAAACAAACATGGAAAAGCAAAGACCCTTACGCAATCGGCTAAGCAGTTACATAACACATCTCGACTAGACTGTACGAACTGCTGGTAATGTACAAATGAATTTCAATGTCCTGACCTTGTAACTGTCGTACATGTCCCGCAAAGTAGCGTAGCTGTGATACTGTCCATCCACGTTACTGGAAATCGATGGTAGCAAGACCGAGTCAGGGCTATCAAATCGTTCAGGATCTGCTTTTGGCGGTTTTCTGCTCCCTTTGCGCTTTCGTGTGGTGGTTGGCTTCGGCCGGGTGCCATCCGCTAATCTGGTTTAAAAAATCCAAAGAGTAGTTAAGGTTGCGGTTTAGAAATATTGACCAAAATGGCTACCTTTTTTGGATGGTCAAATGTTTTTTCCGTTTACAACGTGTCTACATCGGACCTATGCTCAAGTTTACTGTTGTAAGTATAAATTATCGTATCGAAAAAATCTCTACCTGACCTGTCATGGATTACTCCAAACAAACACAGTTTTATTAACACCCAATAATACAAAACTCACTTGATTTCATTGATTCTATTTGAATAAGGTACCGCCGATGCCTTTATTTTTTGGCGAAATACGTTTTTTTAGCTGGGATAAATGACTTGAATACCAAAAGTTGTACTTACTTTGGATTAGGAATAGCATTCGTCCATCCGTAAATCGGCTCCTCGTTTCCACAGTAAACCACTTTCTCCGCTTGGATGCGCTCTTGGGCAACAGTTCGGTCGCTTACCCGCATGAGAGCGGTAGCGAGCGCACGATCTTTTTGTGGAGGCAGATGTGTAGAAACCACGTGCGCCACCATGGTGACGTCACTGTGGAATTGTGACTTTAAGTTTTAACTATAACACCTGGTAACAGACCTTAGTTGTTAAACTTGCTTTTGTTGCTTTTCTATTTGTTTACAGTTGCAATAAACTTGATCTGACAAGATTCGAAGGCTGGTGATGGAAATCTCTTAAAAAATTGTAAACTGCTTCAAACAAGCTGAAAATATAACGTTTTTTTAAAACTTAATAAACCGGAGTCTTACACATAGTGTCGGGCCTCTACTAGTGTGAAAGTCCTGAAAGTTACATGCAACAGTCAATAAGCTGGGGTTGTTCAGTAGCTACATCAATTAATCATTAATTACCGTTGTTAATCGCCATGGATTTAGACCAATGTGCACGCTTTATCACCCGTATATCATCGGCAGTTTTCGTTTTGATGTAAAAAACAAACCACTAAATTAAAACATATACGCCGACATTTTGCAGTAGTTTGTTAAATTCAAATCGGCTGCCAAGCAAAAACAAAACGATGCCCAAAAGCCGCGTTGTTATTGTTCTATCCACCTCCTAAATACGTTTTTCTTTAGAAAACCGACAACCTAACAAGTTTGATAATACCACCAGCCCAATTTATTGATGGCCCCACGCGAAACCAGTCATTGAAGTGATGGCTAAGTGGTTATTAAGCCCATCGTCCAGCGTGAGTAGGGCTGAATGTGGTCACCCGTGGGTACTTAAAAGTGATTGTAACCCCAGAATCGATAACTTCTGACGAAGACAGACCGGTGAAAACAATACATCACTCCGACAGTAAAACAATCCCACAACACAACAGTGGTACAACATAGAACTTGCGTCGATATGAGGTATCAAGGACGGTTTATGGTTCGCCGTATTTCTTTAAGTTTTGCAATTATACAATTACCTTTAAGTTTTTACATATTTCGACAATTATTTATCAGCGAATAACTAATACAGGAAAAAATAAAAAAAACAAAGGGGATTAAGGAAACAAGAAACGGGGGCACTTAATGACATAGTAGCAAACACTAAATGTATCATAGAGTGCATCAAACACGCTCGATTAAGATTTGAGGTCGTTTCATTCCTCCTACCACCTCCTACACATTAACCTCTGCAGCTACCTCAACAAAAGTTGTTGTTGGAATACCAAACTGCATTTCGTACATATATCTCTATACCTGGGACACAAACCTGTAATACTTAACACACAGCCAGCCACGGAAGAAAACCGGGTACTGACCAGCTACGGAACAAACAATCAAGCAAACCAGGTAGTCGAAGCAGCACCAATCCTGTCCAAAAAGACTTCACCACACAGGCAGGCAAACACAATGCGCCATCGCCTCGTCGCCGATTGAAGGCTAATGTTTACAAATTAAGTACACGACGGCGGGGCAAAGCAATTGCCAGAAATACCGACAAAGGACAGCTTCGTTTGGAAGGGTCGGGTTTCATTCGTTATATGTCTGGACGATTCGTGAGGTCAGAGAGCGGTTGGGATTACATTCGTTGCTTATTTCGTTTTTTAGGGATGGTGCGATGTATACATGCATCTCGGACTTTACATAACACTACGCATTGGTCAGAACTAGAGCGTGTGTCAGTATTTTTGCGTTGATGGAAAGTAAAGGGGGGCACGTGTGGCATGGCTTAAGTTTCTGTTTTGACAATTTTGCTGTTTTAAGGACGACAACAGTTTAAAAAGATATTGGGAATCATCACAAACGACATTAATTTGCTTTCAACACATCCCGAACACGAGAAAAAAGAATTACTGCTGTTTAAAAGACATGTTTCACAAACTCCCATTTTTCCATCATAGTTGTCAAAATACATTTCTAAATAACACCAAACTCTTCTCAAAAACTATTTCATCGATATCACTGGGGCTAAATTTCAACACCTTACAAACTTCACATTATTCACCACTGCACACCAAAAATTTAGACAAAAAATTAAGAACTCCAACTTCGCAGAAAACATTTTGACCAAAAAATAGACACATCGTATTATTCACCTTGACTGGAGATCAAGTGACTTTTCTACAGCATAATACCGATTTTCAACAACTTACGGTAACAAAAGCCGTGGATTTGTCCCTTTCATTGACTTCAATCAACGCGGGACCAGTCGGAGTTTGTTTGGTTTCAGACGAGACACAAGTAACCAGCCGTGCCAGCCTTACGATAATATTGACATTCGGGCAACGTTTCAAAGTCACGAAACCTCGTGGTCGATGCCTGTATTTATTCCTACTTTGCGTCGGCTTTTGACATACTACAATGTAAGTTTTTACACGAAAGCCAGACTTGCATCATCAAACGTTGCGTTTTACTTTACACTCAGCAAGCCAGGATCACACCGTATGAATTTGCTATCTGGCGTTGCGGGTTTACGTGGGTTTCAAAACGAGCTTGTTTGCGATTTTGCCCACTTGTGGGTAGGCTTAAAACACAGGGCACTACACCAAATTTGTTTAAAGATCTACTTGNCCCACGTATAGTGTGTAGTTGCCAGGTTCATCGTAATAATCGCCTGCAAGAAAATTGACATGATACTGTTTACCAGTTATTTGGGTTTTGGCCAGCACAACTGAAGGTTTCGAAATTTATAAACATATCTACCCAGTCAGTTGTACCCGAATATGTCAACTGGCAGTATAGTCAATTGACATGCATACCAAGCAGTAAGCAGAAACGAGCTAAAGCACTATAATCAAATAAAAACATAGGGGGGCGGGGAGGGGGGGGGGAATATTTAACGGTTCTTAGCGTTTTCGTTTCGTCGTACATCTGTAGTATCGCTGGGTAAGATGTTCCATGCTAAAGCACCGCGGAAATTATAACGATGTAAATCAACTTTAGGCTAGTACAATTGCACACAATTCCTATTTGTAAGTTTACAAGATCAAAACAGGCAATATATTTTGGAAATAGAACAGGTAAATGCAAGTAGCAACACCGCTTTGCAAAAGCTGCAGTGCAGTGGCTAAAACGATTTCGACCAAGCGTACCATTTTTCCATACGGCACGAGAGGCGGCTTGGGCCTGCATCAAGATGTTATAAGTTTGATGAGCGTCGATGTGGACACGAGAAAATCCTCCTAGTTGGCGTATGGGAGACGGCACTGTTGAATCGTGGGAAACATGGTACATCTGTATTACCTACAAATGGTAGAAAAAGTGTTTAATGTATTGAATGTTACATTGCAAAAGCATGTGTTTCATTAGGTTTAGTTACTTGCCTTTTCATTGTTATTAAACGTCACAAATGATTATTAGACTTTTTATCGGCGAAAAAACTTGGCCTTTAAATACGAAAATAATGAAACACGATATGTGATTACTAACACAATGTCGATCTTCAATCTTTTCTTAATCTTAAATCCATCTTTAACATGCCGGGCAATTTCTTTTAAAACGGCAACTGTTTAAAAAGTGATTTGTATCACAAAAAGGCAGAAATCTACGTTCAACAGTTGTACTCGACTTTTCACGTGCCAACGTGTTTAAAATGAAATTTTCATTTTAATTTAAAACTGGCGAAAAAAATGCATGTCAAATGCTTTTATGCAGCATCCTATTGATAACACAAAAGTTTGCCGTATCAAATGTGTTAAACAAAAGGGCTACTTCAAACATTTTCAGACCTCATCTCCAGCGACATCGCCAGTATTTTCAACTTGCATATCCATATCGAAGCTGTTGCAAACATTTATTGTCTTGAAATACGCGGTTGNATCATGTTCAATGTGAGGATATCGGACACAACTTTTAAAAACAACTAAATATATTTAAAATTAGTAATCTGCTATTGGTAATTTGTTACAACTTTGTCTTTAAAAAGTGCGATGGCACCTTTCTTAAAGCATCATGTCACTCCTTTTTGCAATCCAAAAGCGTTTATATAGCCCAAAAAGCAAAAAAAAACATCACCATATTCGCACGCAGTGCAGACTAGCGTACCTGTGCCAACAGTGACTACCACCAAGTCGGCACCAGTGACAGCTTTCTTCACATCTTCCTGCTTGTACAGCAAACACCGTGGCAGGTTTTCGTCCCATGATCCAACACAACCGGCAGCTATCGCAAACTCTTTGCTGATGTTTGCAAAGTAATCAGCGGGCGATGAGAAGTATTTGAGGTCGTAGTCGGTGTAATAATCGCCAGTCACTGCTGCACTGTTGTTGCCGAATGGCCCGATGACCTGAGGTTAAGTTAAGACATAGTGGTTTAACTTTTTGATATGAGATATTTTAACAACTAACAATTACGGGATTTGGCGGATGTGGCTATGGAGGTTTTGAATATAATGGGCAGAACAAACGAATTGTACATATACTGTGTATAATATTCCCATCTCTGTTGAAATGAACCCATGGCAAGCTTAGTAGCAAATGTTTGAACGATATGTGAAAAGGCGACATGGACCCGGAAACTTAACGTTTTCACAAATCTATACAAAGCAAAATGTCAAGTGGTGAAGATAATTTATTTCCAGCGGGGTTTCTTTCATGTGAAAGTGGAAAATATCTCTGTCAGTTAATAACGTGTTTTTGGTTTATAATCGATTGTCCTCGGCATATTAAACCCAGCGCGCTTTCATTAAACATGTGGTCACTACTACAGTGAAGGCAAGTCAAATCGGTGACTTGAAAACTAATTGTTACCTACCGCGATTTTTTTGTATGATGTTGATTTTAAAGGCAGGACTCCGTCGTTCTTCAGCAAAACAAACGATTTTGCCGCGATGGTCTTCGCCAAATCCCTGTGCCCCTTGCTTTGGACAACTGTTTGAAAACACGGCAAATTGAAGTGTAACCGATATGGTGTGAAATGTGGTTTAAGCAAAGGTCAAAATAAGAAATTATCAAGTATGATAGCATAATAAAACGGGCTTGTTTTTTTTTATAAAATTGATTGTTAAACTACAAAAAATGTCAATCAATCAGAAAAAACAGAACCCAAGTTTTGTGCTTTCCATTGTTGTGTGTCTTCATTAATATTTTATCTGGAAATTTCGCCAAAGGAGATTTTGGGGTTTCAGTAAAGGCGAAGCCATTAAGGAAAACAATGGACTGAACAACAAAACCTGACAAATATCAGAGAATTATCATACATTACAAACACAAATCAGGATATTAGTAGTCCAGTATCTATTTTCATGTCAGTTAGTCTCAACGCATAAGCGCAAGCAAAGCTTTTAGGCTATGTAAGGCATAATAATATATGGCCTGGCTGCGCAATCATGTTTAACTTTTACCACACACTTGCTTTTATCGTTTACAGGGTACACCAACCATGAGTGAGCACTCAAGGTTTTCTGCACAAGACAAATAAGCTTTAAAAAACTAACCCACACCTTAAAATTCCACACCTTTCAAGTCAGGGTGGCCAACATTTTGTAATCCATTCATAAATTTCATGTTTAATTTGGTTTTAAATCCCTTTATGTTGGTCATGCCTTTCTGAAGTTAACTCACCATCCATAGTAACAGAGTTCCAAGAAACCATTTCTGGGGGATCGAACTCTCCCAGTTTCATCCTAGTGAGGAAGAGGATCTTGGCAGAGTCACGAAGGTTTTCCTCACTAACTCTTCCTGCTGCATGAGCTTCTGTCAGTAAGTTAAAGCGAGCAACTGCCTTCATAGCTGCTAGTTCTAAATCAACACCAGCATTCTTGGCAGCTGAAAGTAAAATAAATTGTTTCACAAACTTAGCTCAACTGAGAATAAGAAAAGCTTTGCATGCCTTACTTACTAACCTTAACAAATATTTTTATTGTAACAGACGAATTTTATTAAACAATAAAGCAGTCCATTAAAAATAAAAAACAACTAAATGTTACTTATATGTAAATAACTTTCCTTACAATGTGTAACTGATTAGATACATATACAGATGGCACTTTGTTGTTAAAAAATCTGGTTCTAGGTTTGTAGCAGCATGGAATTGTTTTCTTACCCACAGCTGTGTCAAGTGGTGTTTTGGTGTAGTGAAAGAAGGTGTCGATGTGTTCGATGGCTCCTTCATCACTTACAACATACCCCTCAAACTTGAAATTGTTTCGCAGAATATCAGCTGCACAATAAATATAAATTACTATACTTCAGTGAATCTCCAAATTACTAAACATAAACAAAGAGAATTTTTAAACAACCCTAAATTTCCCAAACAGTACGTTTTGCAAAAGTTTCGTGAAAATATTGCGTTGTTTGATTCTGCCAGCCTGTGTTTTAATACTTTGAACCAACAGTGTTTACTTTAGTAACCACATGATCTTTATTCACATGACTTATTCCACATGATATGTTACTGATTCACTTGTCAAGATATATCTTTAACAGCACAAGCAAACACAATAGGACACAAAAGTGCAAATTAAATTTCATAATCTTGAAACACTAAGAGCTAACAAGCATTGGCACTTTAAGATCAAACTGTAAGTTTACAACATGCAATATTTAACTTACTTAAAAGCTTCTTGTTGGCACATGATGGTACTCCATTAATTGCATTGTAGCTACACATTACACCTTCAGCACCAGCTTTAAGACAAGATCGGAAAGCTGGCAGAAAAGTTGTGCCCCAGTCGTGGTCTGAGACAACTGCATTAAATCCAAACCTGAAGAATGTACAAAGTGAGTCATACGCCTTTACTGCAGTTTGGTTGCAATGAGCACTATAAAAAGGTTGTTATGATAAAACTTTAGCAATTATACACTTATGCCAATGAGCCAAACCAGGAAGTTTTTTATTCTAGCCTGCCAGATGTTATTACAACTTAGTGTACCACTCTAATTCAGCTGCTTTTTCGTTTATGACTAGTTGACACTATGTTTATTTAAATCACTTTTAAGTCCATTGTTGTGACACAACAAAACATTGTAAAAAATATGTTATTGGAGCGTGTGTGGTGTGTCTGTTATTTCTTTTCCACACTTACAAGAACCACCAGTCATATTAAATAATTCCCTTGGACCAAAAGCTCTGCTCACCTCTGCCATATGTGTCCCCTTCATGGAAGGGGACCCATAAAAATATTCTTACTACCTCCTCAACTGAGACAAGCAGGACAAAATATTGTAACAAGACAAGCAGGACAAAATATTACATGTAATAAGAACCACAAAAATGGACCCCCTCACCTGGATGTTGGTATGTTTTCTGGACCACCATGAACATCAAAGTGTTTGCACACAGCTGTGGCAGCCGGGTACTCTGCTATTCCTCCATACAACCCAGTCACATAAGCTTCCGCCATCAAACTTGTGAGAACTGGGTCCTCTCCATAAGTTTCCTTGAGGAAAACAAGAGAACATAAATATCACATATCAAGTAAACCTACTATGCGCTCAATATCCAAAAGCACTTGTTTTTAATTTGGGAGGAAACTTGATGATTAAAGAGTTAATCTTCCAACTCCGCATTTATATGGCTAGTGGTTGAAACAGAAATTAAGTGGGTGTCAACTACTTAATGTCAACAATAAAAAACAGACCTGGTTTCTGCCCCATAGTGGATGTCGCATTATATTTATCACTGGTGCAAAGCAGCTAAGTCCTGTATGATCCCCATAGTTGCCCTCCTTGTTATATTGGTTATGTTTTGCCCTTGCTTCTTTTGCAACTGCCTGCGACATTGTCTTAATCAAGTAGCCACTGTAAGCAACAAGAATATAAACTTGAAACACATTGCGAAATAAAAACCAACATCATAAAGTTTTGATCTTCAATGAAGTTGACTTGTCGTTTTACCAAACAATAGCTGTTGACCAACCAGCAAAATCAACAATAGAATATTGTTGAATTCACGTGTTCAAGCAATCAGGAAAAAAAAACAAGAATATTGCTGCCCCATATATTGCATAGTTGTAAAAAAGGAAATTTATGCAGAGCATATACACAACATACTCAAATGTGGCAGCAAGGCCAATAGGTTGTGGAAAGCATGTTGCCTCCCCTCTGAGCCCATAACCTCGCAGACATTCTGTATTCCAGTTGTATGGTTTTATGCCTAGTCTGTCAATAGCTGGGGCTGGACCATTTGTGTTAGCTCCACCGCGTGAAAGTTGGAGAATAACTTCATCCAACGTTAACCTTGAAACCTGATAAAAAAGTTATGGTAAAATAGGCATTACAAATCACTGTGCTTGTAAGGTTATTTTCAGCTCGAGAGTCTTTCATTTCCTGACAAGAATTTTAAATAACATCGGCTTAGAAGGTTCGCCTCAATAAAGTGGGTTTAAATGTCAAATAATAATAGATATATGTAAAAATAAAAAAGTGTATATTTTGAAAGATTGATTATACCTGAACACTACAAAACATTGATTTGAGCTACAATCAAGCACAGGTGTGTGATTGTATTGGTAAATAATTAAAATTAGGATTGTCTGTAAGGTGATGCACAAGTTTTACCAAGTCATTAATCCTGTCTTTCCAGGGGAGAGTGACATTTCGAAATGGAAATTCTTCCTCTGCACCTTCAGGAACAAATCGAAGTTTTTC
Source organism: Phallusia fumigata (assembly GCA_008931825.1). Lineage (NCBI taxonomy): Eukaryota > Metazoa > Chordata > Ascidiacea > Phlebobranchia > Ascidiidae > Phallusia > Phallusia fumigata. The sequence goes on along the minus strand of QXVZ01015170.1, from coordinate 10,345 downwards.
TCCGTATGGATGTCTCCAATTATAACTACAAACTATGTTGCAGCTTCCAAAAAATATCAAACCCAGAAACAATGCATTGCAAACCATTTTTAATCACAGTTCTTCTACATTACAAAAAAGCAATGCGTAAAAAAGAGGAATAAGAACAGTATGTATAAAATAAGTTATGGCACACTTCAATAGTCTACAAAGCAAATAGTACAACTGACAGTAAAATTTACCAAATGAGTACAAAGTGACAACTCAAGTCAATGCACCATTACAAACTGAGTGACCGAAACTGGGAGAATAAAAGTCCCAGGCTTGAGTATTTGATTGCTACTATCCTTGGTAGAAAAACTGCTGTACTATCATGGGTATTACACATGTTCCTCTAAAATAACAAGGGGTAGACAAGGTTATCAAGAAACGGCTTCTAAACTGATTTACATTTTAAAAAAACTAACCCATGGACTACTAAATCCATGTTCCCCTATCCCATCATTTACTCACCACAATGCATTATTGTATTTTATGGAAGATGCTAAAATTTTGCTACCCTTGTTGTTTTAGAAGAGCTGGTTACAACTTTGTAACTATGCACCAAATAGCTTGTGTGAAAATGTATAGTTTAGCTGCAAAATAAACAAAAGTATAAAGTATCAGATCATTTCAGAGTGATAAGGAATAATAAGTGCTGGCGCTTGGCAGTTCTTCAAAATTGAGTATCCAGCAAAAACTGTACTTACACTATATGTTGTTCGAAGCTTTTGTCACAACCACATTGTAAAAACAAGAGCTAAAAGACTAAGTGCAATGCATTAGTTGCAGCTTTTTAACACACTGTTTTACTTGAATTGGTATCACACCCATTTCAATGAGTGTTTTGTAATGTACTTTTTTAAAAACACTCAACTAAACAGTATGTTTCATTATACCATAACACTCTGTCACAAATTGTTGTACTAGTATGGAAAAAAGTAACTCTATATTCTCATAAATTACAATACTAATTAGAAATTGCAAATTCGCTGGGTTAATCATATTGTGAGTGATTGTTGTTGATTTAACCGTTCCAGCAAAACAGATATATGAAATAGATCAATAAAAGAAGGATTAACCTAACACTGCTACTAATCACTTGATCAGAAGTAAGGCACATCATGCAAACAGAAACTTCTCAAACAAATATGAAAGCATAAGCACCACATATGTACATGAACATACCATGTTTGTTGCATATAACAGCAATACATACAATAACAACACTACTGCAACAAGGAAAATTAAGCCTTCAGGACCAACTGGCTGAGAGGTCGGAGTACAAAGCTTGTACGTTTATAACTTATTTGCTTAGACCAATATAGGACTCCAATAGTTTAAAGTTGGTTTGTTAGAATTTTTGCTGCAACTGTTACCTTCATGTTAGTTGTGAAAATATCACTTAACTGGTTGATTGTGATTTCTTTTTTAATGAAAAAACCCTTCTAATAAAATGTCGCACAGGAGATCGGTTTGGTGTTTCTGGGGCAGGCGCTTGCTCAGTTTGCTTTGAATCGACAGCCTTTTGGAACCTCAACATACAAGCCTCTTGTACAGCTAATCCCAACTTGGCGGCATTTGGCTCACACTGCAAAACATGGCACACTGCTTCACTCGCCATGACGCTAATAAAAGCAAAGAGAGAAATGTCATCTCCTATGCCCATAAATGACAGGCAGCGCATTCTGCAATTTACCAGGGTGACATTCTCGCCTGCTTGATTGCTAGTAATTGTCAGAGCATTGGCTGTTACGTTGGCAACAGAGCTTCGACACAATGCTGAATCATCTGTGGTTATGTCCCGAATCACATTCTTGACTGTGTGAATTCCATTAACAGCTGCAACTGTTCGATAGCCCAGGTACTTGACAGGGAAACTCTTTCCAGGGTCTGTCTTTGGGGTCGGTATGGGTGTGGCCATTGCAACTTTTTCTTTTTCTCTTTCAATATCTTTGTCACTAGTACGCTTGTGTTTTACTGAGAGGTTCTCACAGACATGGTGCAATTCACGTGCAATGGCTTTAGCTGATGCATCACATCGAAAAACATGGCACTTGTAAGACTTTGACAAGGAATCTTTGGCAACATAGGCAAAGTCATGCACGCTGTCACGTCCAACACCCCATACCCTAATATGTCTGATAGCTTGGGTCTGCAAAATAGTTTGATTCATTGGGTCCAGGAGCTTTAGATATTCATCATCAATAAGTAAAAGCAAATTTTTTCCTTCACCCCATGCCCCAATACCATCCATGATTTGTCCATGGCTCTTTGACAAGTGCCTAATACATGCATTAACATCAGCACTGCTTGTTGCAGGATCTGTTGAACAGTTGTCCAATGGCAGCCATCCAAGAGATCTTACAGAAAACATTCGGCCACTGTCACTGTCCCCTGCCCATTTTGTACTGCTTGAATCACTCAATGAGTCATCATTGCCAAGAGTTAATGAAGCGTACCTAAAAGCAGCACCTTCCAAATCTGCTAAACTTGAATCAACTGACTCCACTTTGAAGCTCTCCAAATCACTTTCTTCCTTATTGACATTTAAATCTTCAGGAATGTCATATTGTGTGACACCAGTTTCTATGTTCCAGTAATATGTACCACCACCATCTGAAAGCTTTCTCCATGATGTGTTTTGAGGATTTGGGTGATTGTTCTCAGTGGATGGTTCAGGAAGAGATTTATCCAGTCCAGAAAACTCAGAATCCCAAGCTAAATCAATACCATTCTCTAAACTTTTTGACATTGACTCTATAGCATCTGATGTTAAATTTGTTGTGTCCTCCTCAATGTTTTGGTTAGAGACATCATTTTTGTCAATATACTGATACTCATCATCTAGAGACTTCTTTTCATCATTTTCCAAGCTTTCCGTTGGAAAACAGTCATTGCCATTAAATGCATCCTGGTCCAACTTGTCTGTTTCTGTGTTATCCTCTTGAAGTTTTTCTTGGTGTGGTTGATTTTCTAAACTTGCTTTCAAAAGTGGTTGTGTACTTGTATTATTAACCGCCATGTCAATTGAGATGTCTGACATTATATTAATTAATTTTTACAATTTTTTATTAGCCTTGCAATTGCCAAACCTAAAAAGCGTCAAATCAGCAGATTTGCAATTGCAGTGTCAATTAACAATAAGCTAGCATAATGAAAAACACAATCATAAAAATCGTGCACACACACAACCTAATTTTTCACACACACAACCTAAAGTTTTGACACAAAACTACACAATTTAAAAGAACGGCTAGTCACACCTTTTTAAGTTCTCTTGTCAAGCACCTTGCCCATTTTGATAAAAAGCAAACTATATATTTGCCTTAAGCTTTGTTTACATTCGGGTTGCTGCACCCTCGTGTGACAATTGTGACTTGTGACGTAACTGGTCTTGGGTCTTAACCAGATGAGTTCCTTTTTTTGTTCACGCATGAGCGATCAGAGATAGACCAAAGTTTCTGACAGTGAAACAATCTTTGTGTACAGATAGGCTTGCTTTCAATTTCTTCGATTGCATACTGCAGAGTAACATTTTTGATATTTTATAATCGATATAATGATGCAGATTACGTCACAAGTGCCGGAGGAACCCAACTTCAGTCACGAACAATTGTTTTCCGGGGTTTATCGTTGTGTGGAAGAGTACTACATGTCCGCGAACCGCGCCAACATTTGGATTATAAAAGGCCGAGATATGGATGTTGTAGTGGATGCCGGTTTGGGAATATGGAACATTCGCGAATACCTGGAACAAAATCACTTGATAGGAGGCGAGGGCAAGCCCTACTTGGTAGTGGCTACACACATTCACTTTGACCACACCGGGGGTTTGCATTATTTTGACGATGTAGCCATCCACGAAGCCGAGGCGGAATACCTTCGCAGAGGAGACAATTATGCATGCTTGACATTTGTGCAAAGCGAGTCCATCTCTCGAATACCTAAACATTACAGTTTGCGAAACTTTCACGTTAAAAAGGTTCAAACTATCGCTCGGGTTTTGCATCACGGTGATAGTATTGATCTCGGTGACGCAAAACTTCGTGTCATTCATGCTCCTGGCCACTCAGAAGGCAGCATCATGCTTTTTGACGACAGTCGCGGCTACCTGTTTTCGGGCGATGTCATTTATGCTGGAGCCTTGTTTGACTTTTTACCGAACGCAAATGTTACAAAATACCGACAAACCTTGACAAATCTGTTACAAATGGCCGACGAGGTCACGTACGTTTTCCCCGGACATTTTCAAGTTTTTACTAAAGACGAAATGCAGCAGATCGCGCAGGGTTACATGCGTCGTTCCAGCAGGATTAAACATCGCTTTTCTGTTAACTATCTCCGCTGCATCCTGTGCATTTACTTCGGCGGAAGAAGTCGAAACCGTTTCAGGAAAGCGTGCTATTATTCCTCGTGTTGTTGTTTTATGCGCTGTGTATGTGAGTAGCTTGATATGCAACTGTCAGAAACACTGAATTTACAAGTTGCACCAGCCTCAAATGTGTTATTGGATACCTTTAAAAAAGGTGGTTTTTCACACTAAAAACCCTATTTATTGTTTTTGAACTTTAAATGTTGTTTTACAAGGTGTCTTTAAATATCTTTTGTGGCAGGAATGGTAGAGCCACTTTTGTTCATTTTTTAAATAGGCCAAATATAATCGTAGGAGTTATTGGTGTCAAAAAGGTATAATGAACTACTTCAAGTGGTCTATGGTTATGTACATGTATAAATACATGAAACTGGAATTTAGACAAATATATTGCCAAATCACAAATATAAACCTTTTGCTGTAAGTTGCAATTTCTGCCCACTATCAGTGCTTTATCAGTGCATGACATGTTCAAGCACTGTCTTGTACCCATAGATAATAAACAGAACCAAGCCCCAAAATTATGTGATCATTTAAAAAATCAGTGGTAGTATTTTTTACCTTGTGTTTAAAAAGTTTTAGTGCTCATTTTTTCAAACAACTGTGGGTAATTTTTGCTCAAATGGTGACTCTTTTATGACTTCCTTGATGCAATATTAAGTCGCTTCAAATTTGTAGAACAGTTTCAAACATACTCCACTTTGTAACAATAAAATTTTTATTTCTCGCTAATACAAGAGTGTGGCAAATCAAGCCTGCACGAATATATCAATTAAACACTGTGCAATAGGCAGTTTTCAACATATACAGTCTATTTCAATTTCAGTGAAAAAATAACTTAGTTGTACAACACTACACTATAGCAAAAACAACAAACATTGCATATACCTCTATATTAATGCAAATAACTGTGTTCCAGCCAAAGGCCACCAAGAAGCATTAATTTACACATAAACATGAGAAGAAATTATAATTTTGTGAAACACATTATTCAACTTTACTATCAATGAACAGTTTTGTTGCATAACTATAGTTGCTTTATGTATATATACACAGCTACTTGTATTTTTACAAAATCTTGAACAGTAATTATACCTGCACATAAAACCTATGTTTAGATGTTGATTAGAACACCCTGTGAAATGACACACAATAAAGGGTTGGGACACAATAACAATTACTGCATCTATATATGGATCAAACCAACACACATGCTGGTCAATTATTTCAAAGATAAGTGCAAAATTGGGGTATCCACTATTTGGCATAAAACGCAGTACTATCTTATGGCCGAAGTTTTATTCTTGGATTTGCAACCTGGTAAACACCAATCACGGATGATATTGTTCCACAAACACCAACAAAACCATTATGGTTTGAAAAATACCCAAGCTTTGACCCAGGTAATGGCAAATCACAAATATTTTTCATCAAATCTATTGTTGCTTCAGAGTTTTCTCGCAGGCAGTGATATAAGAGGTAGAGGTAATATTTCACCCGGAAAGAATTTCTAGTTGCATCTTCGCTGTCAAGCTTTGCCTGACTGCTTAGCCTTATCATACCGACATACAATGCATACAAGTCACGAATAAGTGACAGAACTATAGAGGTGAAATAAAACTTTGAGGAGGTTAAATCCCATCCTTTGTCCACCTTTAATATGCCAACTTTGCCCATCCATAGGTAATTGTCAACCCCAAGAAACAGGGCTCGGTTTATGTTTGCCACAGTCAGTGTGGTTTTAAGTACGGGATCAACCAGGTTGATTGTCACCTGTGCTGCATGAAGGCTTTCTATGGACCGTCCAAGCCTAAAAACTGACAAAAGGATTCTTACATTTTTGCACATAACATGCAGGCACAGCCATGCACAATGCGTTTTACCTGACATATATGTGATGAACTATGCAGTTTGGTGGTTAAGACTAATAAATCGATAAACACATTGCATAAAACATTAAAGTGTAGATTATCTGTGAGCAGTACAATAAAACAAACAAACATTTGCTTACAACAGAAAACACTTAATGTGTGTGAATAGGCCTTTAACAATCACTCAATAGTTTTCAGCACTTACATTTTCTACCCAAACTGGCATGTGATTCCAGTTGGGCTAGCTTCTTGACCCACTCATCATTGCCCTCCAGCTCTTGCAATCCCCATCCAAGTAACTTGCTGGCATATTGCACTACCCTATTAAAACATTTGGTTGATTTTTTAAATGGTAATTCGCGCAAAAGTTAAAAGCGTCTAGAAACATTAGATACATCTACATGCATTTTACAAGCTCGATTACGCCATCACATTGACATAGCCTAGACTTACAATATGTACAACAAATCGTAAGTGTACCTATATGCCTTGTCTCTTCCTTGAGTNTAAGTGCAAAATTGGGGTATCCACTATTTGGCATAAAAAGCAGCACTATCTTAGGGCCGAAGTTTTATTCTGGGATTTGCAACCTGGTAAACACCAATCACGGATGATATTGTTCCACAAACACCAACAAAACCATCATGGTTTGGAAAATACCCAAGCTTTGACCCAGGTAATGGCAAATCACAAATATTTTTCACCAAATCAATTGTTGCTTCAGAGTTTTCTCGCAGGCAGTGATATAAAAGGTAGAGGTAATATTTCGCCCGGAAAGAATTTCTAGTTGCATCTTCGCTGTCAAGTTTTGCCTGACTGCTTAGCCTTATCATACCAACATACAATGCATACAAGTCGCGAATAAGTGACAGAACTATAGAGGTGAAATAAAACTTTGAGGAGGTTAAATCCCATCCTTTGTCCACCTTTAATATACCAACTTTGCCCATCCATAGGTAATTGTCAACCCCAAGAAACAGGGCTCGGTTTATGTTTGCCACAGTCAGTGTGGTTTTAAGTACGGGATCAACCAGGTTGATTGTCACCTGTGCTGCACGAAGGCTTTCTATGGACCGTCCAAGCCTAAAAACTGACAAAAGGATTCTTACTTTCTTGCAAATAACATGCAGGCACAGCCATGCACAATGCGTTTTACCTGACATACATGTGATGGACTATGCAGTTTGGTGGTTAAGACTAATAAATTAATAAACACATTGCATAAAACACTAAAGTGTAGATTATCTGTGAGCACTACAATAAAACAAGCAAACATTTGCTTACAACAGAAAACACTTAATGTGTGTGAACAGGCCTTTAACAATCACTCATTAGTTTCCAGCACTTACATTTTCTACCCAAACTGGCATGTGATTCCAGTTGGGCTAGCTTTTTGACCCACTCATCATTGCCCTCTATCTCTTGCAATCCCCATCCGAGTAACTTGCTGGCATATTGCACTACCCTAATATTACATGTTAATTTTCAAAATGGTAATTTACTCCAAAGTTCGTGAAATCTTATGAAAACATTAGATACTTGCAACTTGCAAGCTCGAACTCGAATATACCAGCACTTTGGCATAGCCTAGGTTTACAAAATGTACAACAAATCGTAATTGTACCTATATGCCTTGTCTCTTCCTTGAGTCTTGCTTGAAAACTCGATAAACTTGTCCATAATGTGTACTTATTATCGAATTTGTTTTCACCATATGCTTTCGCCTGATTCACCGTTACAACCCAACTCATGCGTGTACTGAGCAAAGTCCACTCAAACTACTCAACCGTTGCAAAAACCAGCGTCAGTTATCTTCGCAAACGCGCAAAAATGATGTCCGTACTCCGAACTATGTTGAATAAAATGAACCACAAAATACTTTAACTAAACCGAATGCAAAATCTTTCCAACAAGACAGCGTGGTAAAATAGTTCTTTATAAACCCTCATCACAAATCTAAAATGCAACATAATTTTTGTTCAAATCTAAAACCAGCATTTGAAAGAAATACATCATCCAGGAAAAAATGGAATCCACGAATTTCGTTCAGCACAAAACAGTCCTAATATGTGAATATCGTGTTGAAGTTCAATCTGACCTCTCATTGGAATTCACTTTGAACATTTTCCATAGTTTTTTGAATTCCGCCAAATACGGGTCAAGTACATCTGGGTGGTTGGTAACCAGGACGTTCTCATTGTTACCTGCAAAAGAGTCATCAGATTGCGCGATATGCATACACATTCACGGGTTTACATGTACCTATAACAGCAGAATGGGTCCAGTTAAACGATCCAGTTACTACCGCCTCTTCATCAACAATCAAGAACTTATGGTGCATGAGATAAGATGATCTGTCGTGCCTGACTTCTATTCCTACAGTATAGTTTGCCATGACAGCACGTTTTGATTTAACCCTTGTTAACCCTAGCGTTATATAACACAACACACCCGATAGCCAACTGAATGACAGCCGAAGATAGTTAAAAAGTAAACTTGCAAAACTTGTCCGGCAAATGCCTGTTTGTTTTCAAAAAGTTAGACGAAGTTTTTTTTTGAAATGACACAAATTATCCTGTCGATGAGCGTTTTAAAATGGGGAAAGCGTTACTTTAAAACTAACATTTTTGGTGTGTTTCTTTATGTAAACATAAAGCAGCCAAAGTAATATCTCACCTTCGTTCATGAAGTCAGCCATACGTGAGCCGTTCAAGTTCATGTATTCGGTGTCCGTGATAACCCGCACAACCGCGCCTTGTCGAAACTTTTGCAGGACGGCCAAGGCAAGTTCCTAATGAAAATATATTCGGAGGTTTTAAAAAGTTTCGAAAGTTACCCACCACCAAGATAAAAAAAATTCCGCGCAGTGAAAACGGGCGTGAAAACCTGGCAGTACAGTACGCAGCAAAATCATTAAACGGCTCGGTGGTACGCAGAAAAATCATCAAAGGTATGGTACGGTGGTGCGGTACGCCATTCGTAAAGAGGTATGCACAACTCAATACGTACCGTACTGCACTGTACTGCCATCCTTGCCTGAAGCCTAAACCCTGACAATGTGATGCGTTTAACTTACATTGCATGTGATGCTGAACATACATAAGTATATGGAACGTTCAGCGTTGAGAACTTGTTTCATCAGTTGTGCGAACGACGATGACCAGTCATGGGAATACGAACAATTTTTCCTGCCACAACCCTGCATTGTAACGTTGTTCATTGTTTACAAACAAGGAATTTGGAAGAACCTATCATAACCCATAAATGTAGCAAGGGATGCCAACAATACAAGTAATGTAATTTCAAACTTGTTTTGCGACAATTAAAAACTTCAACAATTTCATTTTTGATCTTTAAACTCATGAAGTATGACAACATTGGGTTGAATCAAGCGTCCTGAAAAGGTTGTCAATGGGTTGCAATTGACACTAAAATGTCAGGTATTGTGATAAAACTCTAGATGAGTGGAGCTTGAGGACAAATAAACTTGTTATTCCGATCCTACAGAAACTGTTTTTGCCAAGTATGTTCTCATATTACATTTTTGACCTCTGCTGGATTTTCTTTGGCTTAATTTTAAAATGGTCTTTATGTTTGGCCAAGGCACTTTATAGTCTTTAGTGCTAAAAGGCAAACCAAGGATTGAAACTAATCTAAACTTCAAGCTGCAAGCCAGATTGACCCATTCATTTATTGACATGGCTCAAACCTGAATCATTTTGCAGAAAATTAGCAAACAGAAAGTCCAAACTGAATAGTACGTGTTTTGCAATTTAACCAAAGAGTTAAATTGCTTTTTTGAAATGATTTGCTATTTATAATATCTTGATGATCCCTTCTGTAAGGATCATTGCAATGCCCATAATTGCACTTGATATGTAAGTTGATTTGAGTAAAACATGCAAATTTTTACTGCAAAATCTAAATGAGTAGTGTAAAGAACCAGGTCCGAAACCCTAAACTCGTTCAAAGGTGTTTAAATTTAGGTACTGAAACAAAACTGGACCCAAACCCATACTGCAAGTGGTTCAACTATCTGTGTAAGTGGTTAAAACTGACAAGTTGAGGATAATAAATTGCT
>QXVZ01015167.1:0-13312 GCA_008931825.1 Phallusia fumigata | reverse complement strand
TTTTCTCAATATGGTGTTTGCAAAGAATTTTTAAAATTGTGGTTCCAAACAGCTATATCTACTTTGATTTTGCTTCTAAAGCATTCATATCTGCAGTTTGGTTTGCTTATTTTAAGTGCTTAACATTACTTTACCATACATGCAATGCCACCATAATAGCTTGTTTGATGTTTCATTTTTCAGTTGAAGAAAGAAATGAAAATTTTCTGATTCTACTCAAAAGCCAGGTAAACAAGATATTCTTAAACATTGCGTTAATTACAGTTTATTACAAACAGTTAGTGCTCACTTTTGCAAATAAAATATAAATTGTGCAACCAAATGCTTTTAAAAATCCGGTTAAAAATAATTGGTAAAATAATGTTTTCCACAATGTGTAATAAATTCTGTTTGGTAAATTTTGCATTTAAATATAGGTTTCTAGCAGTAATGCTTTAATTGTAGTGCCTGTCAATAAACCATAATTTATTTTCTCAGGTCAAGGCTGTTATGGAAGAGGCTGTCACCAAGAAATTTGTGCACGAGGAAAGCGCTCATGTTCTGCGACTTTGTGGTTAGTTACATATTTCATCTACAAATATTGTGAAAAGCAAAAGGCTTGGAGAAATTGTAATAGATTCCTTAACACAAAATGCATTCCTAAACATGACTGCACACATCTTGGAAAGGCAGCAGAGTTTAGCATGTACCTGTAGATTCCTTTAATGCAGGGGTTCTTAACCAACAGAACTTGTACCCCTTAGGGGTATGAGATCTGTTCCTATGGGGTAGAAGGATGGTTTGGTATTTGAATACAGGAACTTTCCATAGGCTACTGAAGGGAGTATGGAAACTGGTAGGTGATTTCAAAGCAGCATGAAAAAGATTAAGAATCACGGCTCATATTTTCCTGATCTTTGAATCTCACATGTGAATGTGACATTGCAAAGGTGTTTTAACTCAAAGTTACTGCTACCGTGGTAACATTTGTGGGGCCCACTTGTCCAACAGTACTAATGTACAGAAAAAAGTAAACCAGCCTTGACGATATGCCGCCCGCTGAGGCTACAAATATAATAGCTTTGGCAACGAAGCATGTGCGTTCCAGGCACCCCATGGCCGACAGGACGTCAATAAACGGCGAAACAATGGACCCCAAGCCAAGCGCCGGATTGCACTTGTCAATGCGAACAACTAGTCTCCGCATGAACTTGTTCAATCAATTGCGGGTCAGTTTGGGCGGTGCTGGGAAAATTGTTTGACGTATTACATATTGGTGTTAAAAATTACGGCTTATTTGGCTAACTTGTAACAAAACACAAGCTTGAGTGCATTTAATTAGATTTTGCTAGTTGTTAAGTCTTTACAGTCGACTTAACGTAGTGTTTGCCTTCACGTTGCAGGAAATATGCTGGTAAATGCCGTTTTTATAGACCATCTAGAAAACCAATCGTTTACCCGGCTTAACGTCTACGTAGAGAATGGAAAGTTGAAAAATACAATATACCCCCACAGTGTAATTTCCAATCCGTAAACGTCACTTCAGCTGCACTGACCTGACTTACAAACGGCCTGATTTTCAAACATATTACGTAAGACCCAGGTTTAACAATTTTGACGATCTCAGGTTTTAACCGCGAATCCTTCAGGAATATATAAATTTAAAAAAGCTGAGTACCAAACAGTGATGTGGATATCTTTCGTTGCTTACCCACAAGTGCACGTATGAAGGACTTAAAACCAAAATATCCAACCGCAGGGAACCAGCTTATTCAGTTATACGCAGTTACAATTACCTTTCATTAATTGCGGGTTTCCTATCGTGTAGGAAGTTCTGTGACAACCAGGGAATCTGTTTCGTTGCCCATTTGCTGTACTATCCGCACATAAATGCCTGCGGGGTTATATAGCAACGTATTTTATAGTTATTATTTCGAAATGACTCTTGTTCTATGCACACGTCCCATAGAATCCCAGTCTCGTGCGCAAATCTGTTGTTGAAACCTCTGTCGAATGGTTTGCAAAATTGTGAAAGTAAATTATTGCTCGTTGACGCCTTTGAAGGTGAAAAGTCTGTGGCATCTAACTTACTTCTTTCTGAAACACCCAATTATGTTTAAAAATCTGTTCTATACAAGACACATTTTAGAATACGTTTATTTGATGTCTATTCAGGTGCTAAAAAATATCCACCCTACTTAAAGATAAATCAAGGGTTCTATTTATCAATTATTTGTTGAATATGCGTTACAACGGCCAAGATACGTTGTCAAGACCGCTCTTTGGCTTTGGATTCGTCTGTCTACGTACGTGTTGTGCAACAGCATCCATCTCAGTAATATTGAAATTTGTGTAAACCTAAAACAGGGCGTTTTAATATTCTTTGTTGCTGTTGTCTTTACGAGACCCGTTTGGAAACTATGTCAAGGCTTGTAGAGTTGTGTATGTAAACATAAACTGGCGATATCTGCTTATATTGCGCACTGAAGGCTTTGTACCAAGTATCCTGGTAGTTTCGTTGACAAAAAGGAACTGGCGCTATCAGTGCTAAATTTCGCGTGGATGTGAAACAATGCTGTATCAGGCTCGACTGCTCTAGTAAAGCGACAGCCCCTTCCGCTATTTGATGAATGCATTAAAACTGAACGCGGGCACAATTTCTTCAGCTGTGTCTCTACTTTCGCGGGACAAAACCGGGGTGTTAAAAAACGTATTACAAACCCCATTGTTACGTCACAGTCGGGTATCGTGACGTTACCGTTGATGTATTGTAACGCAGGGGGTTACATTCATGAAAGTAGTTTAACGTTTAGGCCGTGTTGCTTGTCATTGCGCTATGTGTGAGGGGTGTCACCACCGTTTTGCTTCTCTGACGGTGGCATGCTGTAAGCCCAAACTTGTTTGTGTTGTTTTGTAGAAAGAAACGTTGGAGTTATCATTTTGTTGTTAGTGAGCTCTTACTGCAATAAATCTGTATCTAGGCCGGTTTAAAAAGTATCGCACCACCAAAAAATTTGCCCTGTTTTCTTGTAGAAACTAAAAATATCTCAGATGCGTGCAGTCAGAAACAAATATTCCAAACACGCATTGCATTGTTGAAACCAAATTCATTTCGTATCTTTCCTGAACCGTTTGTACTATAGGATGTAGGACACCAGCTGCGTTTTTGTAAACCTCTTACATACGGAGAAAAACAAAGGCCCTTTCATAGCGATGTGTCAAAAATGATGGGCTTGTATGGAAGCAAATGTACGTCGACGCGTTTCGTTATTTCGCAGTAATTACGCTCCTCCGAATTATCGATTCATCGATTTTCAGGACGAGCTTTCATGAGCGCGTCAAAGACTCATAATCACTGCAGGGAGTAATGGCAAGGATTATTTGGCGTTTCTCCCGATTTTTGCATTTTAGCGAAATGGTGTTGGTTGTTTTTCTTCGGTATGTAGGTTTGTGAAAAAATGATTAAACTGTAAATTCTGATGTCGCATTTTTTGACCATAGATTCTGTCGAAATTTTGTTGTTGTTGTTGCAAGTTAACCCACTTATTTAAAAGAAATAATTAATAAAAAATAGATTTTTGCCTAATTGTGTTTGTATTTCCAGTAAATCTCTACGCATGGCTTACCTTATTCATAAAACCCGTTTTTATGCAAACTTTACCAACAGCTAATTCTGAACAAACCAAACTGCTTGTAAAAAAGGTAACGAAAGCCATAAAAAACAACAATTCCAACAACAGTCAACTTCCATCCCTAGACAGTTGTGTGAATGCTTCACCACCATAGCCGTCCCCAGATTTTTTGTTTCCACATCCAAGCGCTTGAACGACACATGAGTGAATGGGCACACACAACAAACACGGCGAAAAAAATATGATATGGCACCGGCCTTCGTGCAGTTTACCGGCATGAATCATTTATGCCGATGATAAACTGAAATGCGACAGCTACTGAACTACGCATGGCTTATTCACCTTCTCGAGGTGCGAGGCATAATTTAAAGTTCAAGAACTTTGACATGTTTATGTGTGCGCCTTAAGTGAAACGACTGGTAGTTTGTTGCGTTTTAGGAGCTTCGACAATAAAAATACTTAAAGCAACCTTTGTTTACACTTACTCGTAGAGTCTTTGGTTTATTGCTGGTAGACAACTTTTTAGTGGAAGACCGAATTTCTGACTTAAAATCTTGGAAAACATGAATTTCTAACACAAGACCAGGAGTTCGAAAATTTTTTCGTCCTACTTTTTTCATGTATTTTCTTTCTTAATTCCCTCTTGCTTTGTGGCCCGTTATTTTCTACCAAAACGTCAGTGAAGTATCAATTTTGTGCATTCCTAAAACACACTGCGTCAAACTGAATTAGCGTTGACCTTCCAAGCATCCGTTCAGCATGCGTAGGCTAGAATAATTTAACCTGCGGTGTGTTCAACGTTTTACACCCACGACAGGAGCCTGTTTCCGGGTCTGGCGCTCTGCCAACTGTCCTCCACAGACTCGGCAGTACACCTGTCGAAATTCCAATCACAGACACAGCTGCCTGCTGTGCTGCACATATCAGCTTGGCTCGGGAGTTTAACAAACTGCCAGAGAACTTGTAGGTGTATAGTAAATACATTTTATTGCACCCGTTCCAACAATCGCTGTTGTTACCTTCAGTGCATTTTCTCTGCCAGTTTTGTTTGAAATTTAAACACTCGGAGTTACACATACACAGACACCGCTATCTGCTGCATGTTGCACATTTCGGCCTCTATAAAAGGGAATCGCCAATTTTTGATATTATATACTATGCATCCACATTGTAGTCCAGATCAAAATACAATTGGTTGTAGCTTGCAAAAAAGTCTTTTCCAAGTTCAAGCATTATTTTTTCCCTATTCAGGCACGGTCGAGACATGTCTGTTGGACGGCCTGCGGCGGAGGATCGCCGGATTTCTTCGCATCAACAAAATCGCCAGTCTGTTCACGAAGGTGGGGAAGTCCCTCCCGGAGGTCGGTCAGCTTGTGGCGAAAATCGAAGACATGGAAACTTCGTTCGACAAGTGAGTCCTTCGTCGAATCACAAATCATGTTAAACTGCGCAAAAGTTTGAAACTGCGAAACTTAAGACGTTGACTTTTTGAGCAGTATAAAGACTTAAAGGTGTCACTTTCGTAAATGTCGTGTGGTTTTTCGTTGTCCAAAATCCCGTAGTTGTTTGTCTTGATTGTGCGTGTTTTAATTTAGTTTAACTCTGAACCACGGCGGCTGTCAACACTTAAAAGATATTATTGCGCCTCCTTGCACTTTCCGCGGGGAGCTGCTTTTATTCTTCACAGACAGAAATTGTTTCTTAAACTAGTGATGGGTCTGCTTTCATGAAATGAAAACACTGTTTTCATTCATTTTTTCCCTATCTAACTCTGTTTTAATATTTTTAGGTCAAGAAAAAATCATTCACATTTGTTTATATTCGCACACATTATAGTCGGGTGTCTAAAATTGTACATTTAAATTTTTGGTATTCCAAAAAATGCTCCTATGTGTGCCATGTGTCAAGTTAAAATTTCATTCCGGGATCTAATACGTATGATTTGCGTAGTTCAAAGCTTCTTGCAACCTTTAGTGTCACTAATACCCATCTAATTATCTTTTTTTTGCTTTTTTGTGCACGTTTCACAGATTATCGAACGGCGGTTTATCGATTCACGAGGTTCAGCGTTCCAATAGCTCGCATCAGAGTAATGGAAAGCGAAAGTTTCTATGGGTGAGAATGGCTCTCACATCGAAACAACTCGACCACATCGTCGCCCATCTCGTCGCTAATAACAGGTACCGAATTGAAACAGAACCCGCATAAGTCGAAACTTCATGCTGTATCGGTGTTAACGGTTAAAAAAACTGGAAGACTGTTTATAAGTCTGTGTAAATTCGAAAATACAAAACCAACGGAAAAACGTTTATCTGTACGCAATATACTGACCAATTTTGAATAGACAATTTGGAAAAACTTGAATCCAAGTGAAATGTACGTTTTATACTTGTGGGTTTTGATTGCCTTTTTGCTACAATTTTTTATTATTTCCGTTTTGTTTAAAAACAGTCGATCTTCTCTTATTAGCGCAGTGAGTGGCCAGCAGCTATAACAAATACGCATATTTCATTTTTTTAGCGAAAATCGCAGTGGAAGAATTACCTTATATGAGGAGGTGAAAAATACAAAAATAAATAATTCTCTACTCAAAAACATATATGCTCAGAAAAAATTCAAACGAGCGACTCAGCCTTGTTGATATTACATAAACTTAGCTTGCGTGACCCTTTGCCACTAACGTTGTATCACTTGATCACATCCCACTGTGCAACAGCTAACCAATTAGCCGCTGCATCGTTAAATCTGTTGTTGCATCCGGTTACGGCCAACATTACACGAGTTGTGGTCTGAATTATGCATGCAAGTACTGTACAAGCAGCGTTGTTCACGAAGCCAACAGCTTCATTGCCACTGATAACTTTGCTAAGAACACAGGTTTTTACCAGGGCTACCAGTACCAGATCTGTTTCTAGGGTTACGAGGATACTGAATTATTGGGCCACTTATGTAAATACTGCAATATATCTTTAACATCCACACAAAGATTGTTTTTTTTAACATGAAAAGAATATTTACTGACGGAAAATACAGATGGGGTTATGAGAACTAGTAGGGGATTTTAAATGGTACAGATAAGGATGAAAGTTTTAATAGCCTTCAAATAATTCATCCAAACTTACCCTAGTAGAAAACTATTGTTGATGGTCTTAAATTGAGGATTTGAATTTTCTAGAACAAAAAAACCTTCAAGACAAACTCTGAAATGCCCAATTACGGTGTAATTTCACATCATGTTGTGTATTGAGAGTAAATGTTTTTGTCTATTGTTTTAGGATTGGTTGCTCCATGATTTATTTAACGCTTGCCGGTAAACTAAGGCGGTAAACACGATACCAGCATAAAGCTTTGAATTGCCTTATTTTTCTGCAACACAACCTTCATACGGGGTGAGAATTTCCAAGCTTACAACTAGCGGTTATGAGAAAGGCTTTGGATTCTTGTGGCCGATATTAATAATGCACGACGCCTGGCGATGACCCTCCCAATGCCAAACATGTCTATATTTTTTGCATTGTATCGACCTAAACCGGGTTACTGGTTTGGTAACAACAGCAGGTCATAGGTTGGTTTATTTTTCGTACCTTCCTTCCAAGGCATCAGTCCTATTTTACAACATCAATTATTGCCGTTCTTGTGGCTTCAGGGGCAATAAATTCTGAATTCTTATTTTATTGAATACCATAGGCGCCGAGTTTTGCAAAAATGCAAGGTGGCAGATGTACGTCACAACGCCAAGTATGGGGACGTCACACACGTGAACAACAGCAAGAGTCGCGTTATCCCAACACACGTGACAGTTACTATAACACTTCCTTGGCTGGTTGTTAACTTCGCTTGTAAAAAATTTCATCACGTTAAAGCCATACTGAACTGGTACACTGCGGCATACACTAACATGTGGTTAAGATACACGTGGGAACAAAACAAAGTTTAGTACGGTGCCAGGTATCTACGCGTATCAAGTCACATGGCCCTGAACACATTTGTAAAACGATGGTTTTCTTCTAAGACTATCCAAAATTACAAACACATCGTGGTTCGTCATATGCATGAAAACTTGCGTTCGAACGAATGTAGCCACAAGGTCTTTCGGTCGTTTAGTTGAGAATCTATGTCTACATTGCTGTTCTTGCATATTGCTTGGTTGTAGCTTAACACACGTACATAAAAACACTATGAAAGCATTTCGCTATTTGAAGGCAAGCGTTACATTAAATATTACAGTTGCTTCTGATCATCTCTTATTACAGCATAACCGGATTGTAACGTAACAATGGCTAACGATTCACCGGTAAACAATCGCATGTTTGACGACATAAGCAACGTAAAACGCCAAAGCCTTTTACTATTTGTATGCGTTTAGTTTTGACACTTTATGATTATGAATAAGCTTGCTACGTCCCTGTTCTGTGCAAATATTGGCCGACTTGTACAAGATTGCTACAAATAGATCAAAAAATGCAAGGTGGCGGCCACCGTGCCTGAAAAACCCAAGGTGGCCGCGCCACCCCGCCACCGCCTACTCGGCGCCTATGTTGAATACTATTTAACTGATTAAAATGTAATGCTACATGTTGGTCGAAGTGGCTCTCTAGATGTGCAGACTGCAGTGTTTTTGTTTGTAAGTCGTACTAAGACCTTTTGCGCCTTTGCAACCAAAATTTGTTAAACTGCCCTTAAAGTGCATAGCAACATTATACCGCTCAGAAAAACACACAATGCAATACGGGAATATTTTTTTACGATATTTACGCAACTAAATACCCATGTACAATTTCCCGACTGTAATAGGATTTTGTGACTATCAGGTGGCTAAGGGCATGCCATTTCGTTCATTGGAATACCAGCCCAGTGCCACCATATCCGCTTTACCGTCGCCCGTTATGAATAGATGCTCGTGTTTACCGACGACCCAGTGCATATTGATTTTGCCAAGCGGCCCAACCTCGAAACGCCCCAACAGATCCGTTGATTTTGTGATTCTTTTGCATGATCTTGTTTTTATAATTGCTATGGTAAAGTCCACCCTTACAGGCCTTTCGACGCTGGTATGCTAGCTTGTTCGTGGTAAATTGTCGGTCTTTTGCTTTCCAAGTTCTTGCTTAACTTTACGTAACAGCCGTAGATTTTACTGGTATGCCCCGCAGGATGCTTAAAGTTACGGACAGTCATCTACTTGTGTTGCAAAGGTTACAAACACAAAGTTCCCAAACTGATTGGTTGCTAACATTTGGATTCAAAGTTAGGAGTTGTCTTGCTAAATAGCGTTACGAAAACCCTGTTTTTTGGTCTCATTTTAACAATAGCGGCTACACAACGCATTGACGTGGTAGCCCAAATTGGATACTTTACGTAACTATCGCGTCAGGCTGGCCACGTCTCAGTTAAAAAAGGTAAATGCAATTTTGCATTATAACTGTACCGTATTACGAGGTAAGGTCGAAAAATTTGACGTAACAAAACCCTTGGTGGTATTTACCGTCTGTCTTGAAGTAAAAGCTTGTAAAAACGTGTACGGAATAAAAGCCCTCGCCGTATAAACCAGACACATGTGGTTGCATTGCGGTGTGGCGCTTTGGATCGTACCAGGTATCTTTTACGCTTGACAAGTTTCACTTTGTGTCGACGCCCATTTCCAACACTTTACCATTACATCGTGAGTCAACATTCGGCCAAGTTGCTGTTTAGTCGAAGAATTAGCTATGCGTTGCTGTTGGCTGGTTCTTCCTTTACACTGCAAATCTCTTTGTCAAAAAATCTTAAATCAAACTGCTGGTTTCCGTGTTATAGTAAACAGTGACTGACTTTTTTGTCGGCATGGCAACCAAATAGTATGCCAAAAAGGAACCGTGGATTTTGCTACAACAACTTCACTGATTGTTTTGAATTGCATCTGTAATTTCCCACATAAAACACTTGGTGTTTTTATAAAAAACATTAAAGTTATTACGTCCTTCAAAGATATTGCTTGTGTATGATGTAAGGATGGCAGTTGTTTGGACAGAGCAACCCAATCTACAAGGTGTCTTCTCATTCTCGCTAGAACAAATCTTTAAGCTTGCAATAACAGGAGTTGGAAATTGACTCAATATGCAGTTGATTGAAATGTCAGTCAAGATTTCCGTTTAGCGTATGCATGTTCCCGCCGCATTGGCTTGTCTGTCAAGAGAAAATGATAATTCCCAGTGGATAATCGGGAAAATTTAACAAACCAATTTAAATTGGCCGAGTTTCAAATGGATGAACTGATGATAGAAAACAGTTGCAAGGATCTGTGTTGTAAGTTGTACATGCTCATACTTTTAGGCAAAGTTCGTCCACAGTCCCAGGGTTTAATACACATAGTGGTCAATCAAATTTGGATCCAGTATATTGTTATGCCTGTTTTTAGAGCGTTTTTAACCATGTGTTTGTAACTTAAAGATTTAAAAATTAAATCGTATTACCCTAATGGTGTACTCGCCACATTATGGCATAAAACACCAAGCTTTGGCAAGGCCTGTTACAATACTGGTTCACATTAACTAATATATACCGGTTTCTATTCACAGCAAATATTACGAAAAAACATCAATCATGGCCGATCCTGTTCGAGGTGAAATTCTTGCTTCCCTGCTCGGTGAGTGTCGTTTCCTATCAACAATCTCCCCCTAGTCACAGTAAGCCTACAGTCACTGATACAGCTTCTGACGAGCTGTATCGTAGCGACCAGCGGTTTCCGTGGTGTATTATGCCGTCCGCGGTTTTTGCATCCGCGAACGATGCTGGTTTTCGTGTGCCTAANGACCAGCGGTTTCCGTGGTGTATTATGCCGTCCGCGGTTTTTGCATCCGCGAACGATGCTGGTTTTCGTGTGCCTAACGCTATTGTGTTTGATGAAACGACAACAGGGATATTTGGCTACAAGCAAGTTTGCCTGGCTGTGCTGGCATTTTATGGTACACAGCTGGCTACTCAACCATTTTCCTTACCTATCATGATATAAACAGACCTGCCCAACTGTTTATGTGTTGCTGGCCACGTTTTTATGAAGAAAGTTATTATGCCACAACCGTTTTTTCTTTTTCAAAACAGAATAACAATCAAGTTTATTTACAATGCTTTCATTTAGATGTCACTATCCTTTTAATTTTAATGCATTTTGCGATAACACAAGTTGATAATGAGTCACTAATGGCACAGTGTTGCCAACCGGTTTGTATTTTTACCAAATTTGGTAAATGTTAATGGCATTGGTTTACAAGTTTTTAGTTAGTAGGCATAGAGCAACAAAACTGGTATAATTTTTAAATTTAAAAACCAAAAAAGATAAAAAGTTAAAATTTAAAAAAGCTCGCGGCCCACTCAAAACAACCTCTAGGGCCGCATGCGAGCTGCGTGATGCAAATAACGAACGCTTTAGATAGTTTTTATTACAGTTCGTATCGATCAATCATGTGAATGTAGCTGGGGCGACGCCTTCGATGACCACAAATTTGACCCCAAACTTGAGGAAATGATGTGCAACAAAATCGTGTTTGTCGCACCAGGCCATTCGTATGTCATGTGATCGCAGTGAAGCGACGGCGTTTGTGACATAACGATACGTTACTCTTGGCAGTTAGCCACCAACTGTCTCTCTTTGATGATCTGACATTAAATGACTTTTGTCGCCAACGCTAATTATATGCACGGCCTTACACGTTTGAAATAAGTTTCACAAGACACACACCAGATTAGGCACAGATTTTTTGCAAAACCATGCAGAATATATAAGCAGATATTCGAAATTTCGCAGTTAAACTGAAGTTTATTTGCCAAAACCACATATCCGGGTTTAAGATATGCTTTGTTTGCCCAACCCTGTTGAGACGTATTAGCTCAATGACATTTCATGGAAAGTTTCTTAACGACCATCGCGTTTTCCATTTTCGCTTTCACTATATGATGAAAACGTTTTTTTAGCTTTTTTTCTTTTACCAGTGTTGCGGAAGTTAAAATTACATTCTCTCATTTGCGCAACTATTTGGTGAACCTACAATTTACAGTTTGTTGGCTTCACCTTTTAAAATAATTTACTATTTTCAAAAATTAGAAAGCACCTTATAGCTGGTAATGGGCAAATTGATTAATATTTTGGTTTTAGCAGATATTTATAAGTCCGTTTCGAACGAGACACACTTTTTTGGTTGATCAAATTTTGTTTGAAATTTGCACACTAGATTGGCGTCTAAAATGTAGGTAGGGGTAGATGGGGCTCTTGTGCGCTTTAAGTTTGATCCAGCGGTTAACCCTCAGGCCCCCAATTTTTTAAAACAGCAATATTTAATTTCAGCTGGCACTCCAGTTTCAGTTTTTGATGCGGTTTTATCTGTATTTTAGTTGGTCCGTGCGCGCTCGACTTTACGAAGATGAAAACACACGACAATTACTGGTCAGACCCACCAGCAGGTGAATTACTGCAGCGTCATCGTCTGCACAGTCGGTACGTAACGTGGTGTTTGTGACTCGGCATAAAATTATGTGAGTGATTGCCCTGAGCAATTAGAAAAATTGCCACTACCAAACGTTTGAACAAAATTATTTCTGTGTGTACATAATGTCGAAAAACTTGTTATTTTGGTATAGGATAGTGCGATTAACCAGCACTGTTTATTGATGCTTTTTTCTTATCTATCTTCCTAGTTTTGTGTTTATTTTTTTTGCTGTCTTGTTGACCGATAATGTTTTGTATCATTACAAGTAAACGAAACGTGGTCATGTCCAATAACTAGTTTCTTACCTGATTGCAGGCACACGACACCAAACTCTCCGGTGCGCCGTCTAGCGATCAACAGTTCTTCGATCCACAGTCACAATTCGACAGATTCTCCAGACCGTTGTTCATCGTTCAGGGAATATGTCGAATCTCTCCATCAGAATTCGAAGATGACTTTGCTGTACGGAAAAAACAACGTAGTCGTTCAACCGGTTTGTAAAACGTTTTTTTTGACAGTAGAAGACAAGTTTTTTTCTGGTTTGTTTTTTCAAACTTTTTTCAAAGCGACGCTTTTGTAAAAATTGTTTGGACTTTCGACGCACCAGCGATAAGAGTTTAGAAATGGCTAAATATTAAAGCTGTATTTATTAATAAAAAATCCCCCAAAAATATTTGCAGAAAATGCCCGACGCCTCTGAAACGTTAAAACGACGCAGAGTTTTCGAACCACATAGTGCAAGACTTCTAATAAAACTTTTGTTGTTTAAAATTTACTGAAGTTGAGCTTTTCTATATTTTGTGCTTTTGTACGAAACGGTATTAACATGTTTTTGTTCTTTTACCACGGAGAAATCACTCAAAAACTGCATTATTTAAACAGCTGGTTAATTTTTCGCTGTAAACATCAAATCGATAACCAGACGAAATTAAAAAAAAAACAGAACCTGCTCTTTAAACACACACACCTCAAAATCCTGATATTTTCGGCGCCTGCATAGCTTGGGTTAGGAGAAATCCCTGGTGACCTTGCAAATATCGATTTCTTCACACCTCCATATATCTCCCATCGTTATCAATCAATCGAAAACCTCACAATGCACCTGATGCTTTCTCATTTTCCTGTGCGCCATTACTTTTTATTTTTATCCGAGATTAAGATTTGATTTGATACCAATACGAGCTTTAACCCGCATTTTACTGTCGGTTACATTTTGCTGATTGTATAAAGCACATTATTTCG
>QXVZ01015155.1:0-14425 GCA_008931825.1 Phallusia fumigata | reverse complement strand
CAAAACTCTATTTGCAGGTGCATCTGCTTCTCCAGACTTGCCAGTAATGTCTGAACCAAGGAGTCTGCAGGGGGATAGGGTACAAGAACTAATTGATGAGAAGGAACAGCTGAGTTCATCTCTTTTTTCCCTGACAACCAGATTTGCACAGGTTTGTACATACACACCCAAATTTGAGCGCAAACACCTTATCCGCTCTAGATTCGTTTCGAACAAATTTCTCTGTGTTATGATTTTGATGCCAAGATATAAGTTGGAATACTATTTGGTATTTGCAGATCCAGTTTCGATTGCACCAGATCACAGAAGCATCACCAGAGGACAGAGATGATTTGCTTAAAGAACTAGAAGAGTTTGCACACAGGGGATGCATTGATCAACATGCTGTGTTGAACAAAACAACTAATGTATGTTTGTACATAAAACACTCCAGTGTGAATAGGAATCAAGAAAATAGAAATTGATACAGTATACATTTAAGGTGGTGTTTGGTTTATATTTTCTGGTTATTTGCAGAGTGACAATGAAAAGGAAGAAATGACAGAAGACTTGAAGGAAAAACATGATGTGATAATTTCTGAACTCAAGTCGCAACTTGACGATTTGGAATCTTATGCTTTCAAGCAGGTTAGCAAGTAAAAAATTTTCTGCTCTAAAACACAAAAATGTATTAATATAAATTCTTGATATACAGGGAGCAGGAAAAGTGCCACAATCGCTTCAACTGGAAAAACAACAAGCCATGATCGAACAATTGACGAGAAAATTAAATCTTAGAGTTGATGATGAAGATATTGCACATGCCTCAGTTGATGATTTGAAAAACAGAGTGGATGACGCTGTGGCTGAAGTAAGTTTATTAAAATCTAATGAGAATTTTTAGAGTTAAAAAGTAGGTTTGGTGTATGTATAATTAAATTAAAATGTTTAATCCTAGTACATACAACCATATGTAACATTAGTCTGCTCCAGACATTGTTGCATGCTTTTACCAGCTGCTAATTATCCTAGATTATATTATTTAGTTGTATTGTGTGACTATGTTACAGTGGTTACTCTATCACTAATTTTCAAATTTGTTAATTTTCAAATTTTGTTTTGCTTTGGGAGCGCTTTAATTGCCATTAAGCGGATTCCTCATTTATGTAATTATGCACAAATTAGTAGGGTTCACTTATTTGTTTCTTTTTAGTAAGCAACATATGAGTATGTAGGATTGCACTAAAGAGTAAACTGTTTTGTACAGTACCATAATCAAGTGTTTCGACACAGATTGTCAATCCTGCCAAAATGAAAGAAAAGCTTGTTGACCACCTGCAAACACAAATTCAAGACCTTGAACGCTTTGTGGAATTTTTACAAGCTGAAGTAGAAGGTATAAACTTACCATAGTTTTTGCTTCTTTGTAGACCCATGAATGCAAACTGGAACTAATTTACTGCAATTATATATCTGATGTTTGTATTCTATTTGCAGTTGATGGGCATAAGTCATCAGGTTCTGTTCCCAACCCCAATTTCAGTGGCAGTCACAAAAGGAAGGATCGAAAACAAACACTTGCCCTTGTCAAACGAGTGCTAGCTGTAGTACATGTAAGTATACACATGCTTTGTTAAAGAACAGATATGCATAAAGTGCAAATGCCGTTTGACATTTCCTGTTTAAAACAGCTGTTGTGTATTACACTGTGCTTGCCAAAACCACTTCAATTTATAAATGCCGCAGGCTATGCAATGTCATGTTTTCTGCTCGGTGCAAATTGGTGTATTTTAGGTAAACAATAAAACTTAGGTCCTGATGCATATGGTGCAAAACAGTGCATGTGGTTGTCAATAGGTAGTGTTTTTCAAAAGAAGAGGCTATGCTGTCACAACTAGGAAATAAAACAGGAAAACTATTTCCGCTACTCAACAGCTAAAATAGTTTGATTCATCACACAGGTCATGTGACCTTTCCATAACATTCAGCATCATAGGCACATACCAGCACTTGTTAGATCTTCAAGTGACACATTTAAGGGCCCTTGTTCACGAATGGGCTCAGATTGATTTGATTCAGTATTGATTTTTATGCACTTATGTTTTTGAGTAGATGTTCTCTCTTGCCCAATTGGGATGTGGAGCCCGCATGTCACCCCCAGAAGACACCCATGTTTCAGACCCAAAATCGATGATTTCTGAGCTAAAAACTGCAGTTAATCACATTCGGTTGGTAAAATTAAAATTGTTACGCAGCTTTACACCTTTATATGAACCAATATTTTTATTTTTACAGTCTGCTTAGCACAATTTACATTCTGCCTTTAATGTTTACTGTTTTCAATTGACCTTCTGGTTACATTGTTCATTATCCATTGTGTTAAATAATTCTGAGCATTCACTGTGTGCTTAGTCGTGTTACACATGAAATTGTCAGTGTGGTAATCTTATGACTCACACATGCTTCCTTTTGTAGAGTTTTAATAGATAGCTCTGAATAACCCCCACCAATTTCCCCCTCTACATTTTTAAATCTTTTCTTCTTCTCTTCCACTGGTTTGAATCCCACCATGTGGGGTTGCCGTTCAGTCTCACTATGTGGGGTTGATTTTTAGTCTTCAACTTGCTCTTTTCATTGTTTCATTTTCTTGCACCCTGGTTACTTTCAAATCTCCCCGGATGTTGTCGTGCCATCTTGTTTTGGGTCTACCCTATTTTCTTTTTCCAATTACACATTTTTTCACCTTTTTACCTTTATAGCATTCATTCTGTTGGCACTCATGGCCCAACCATCTTAATCTAGCTTTCTTAGCTTTGCTGTTAAATCTTCTACTCCCAACTGGCTTCTTTACATTACTTGTTAATATGCCTATCAAAAACATTCTATCAATTTTTTGTCCATACTTGTGATTTGAAATTTTAAATTATTGGCACAATGCTACAATATGGCTGTCCAGAGCTTATTATGAACATTACTTTCTGACAGAACTGTTGCTGCCAAGCGGATGAGAAGTTGTGATGGAGAATCTGACACAGATACGACAAGTTGCTCTGATCTAGATGAAAATGAAGAAGAGGAAGAATTAAACCAACCATCTGCACCAGACGAAATGACCCAGGTAGATTAGTCAGATTTTCAAGTCCTTTTTTGTAAACTGGTTGCTATGTGATGTTGAGTCATTAACCAATTAAATCTTGTTAAGTATAAGTTTTTGTGCTTGGTAAATGATGTAAGTCAAGTCACTGCAGTAATAAGAGTGGAGTCAAATCCAAGTCATCATGACAAATTATAATAAAATCTGCCATTTCTTTGTGGTTAACAACCTCTCAGTTCAATCCTCTTTGCATTTTGCACATAACCAACAAACAAATAGGTTTGAGAAATTATTGACAACATAAATCAACCACTTTATGCTCTGCAAAGTTTACCAATTTTGTGACTAGGGCAAATCATGTATTTTGCTAGATGTGGAACCATTACTGGCATAATCTTGAATTGGTTGTAATGCTTTTATTTATGGCTCATCTGCAGGTAAAATTTAGCATGGTCAATTGGAGCACATTAACGTATTATCACATTTCCTGTGAGCTTTTGTAGCTATATTTGCTCTCAAACTTATAACTAAAAACAACATTGGATTTTCTTATTTAAAACTGGTATAAACACAACGATGACATCAAATGTCAGCACCCCATACAACAGATACCTCTGCAGGGAGCCGAATCTTACTTCCATCATTCCCAATCAACAAATCAATATACCAAAATCAATGATATTTTTAATGCAGATCGTGCGAACAGAGTTATGTTCTGCTCTACTTCATATACTGGGTGATGGCCTTGTTCATGACGCGGTGGGGCGCAGCGGCACAGCACTCATCGCCCCAATATCGTGTATACTTCCAAGGAAGTTTAACTCAACCTATGCGGCTGGTAAGTGACGTCTGTGTCGTTTGTGAAGGTTATAACCACTGTTTACGATTGTTTAAACTGGGTAATGTTACACCTAGATATGGATTTTACCGCCAAAGGGAATTCAGAGAACATAGCGCCTCTTGGCCCCTTTTTAGCCACATCCGTATTTTCTCTTTTCGCCACGCAATTAAAGTTTTGCTGTCAACCTGAAAATTTAACAGATCATGCCAACTTGACAGTGGAGTAAACCACATTGTTTTCTCACAAAGAGAATGCATAAAATAACTGTAAATATATGGTTGGCAGCGCTCGCATGGGCGTTACGTTGAATGTTTAATTTGACATTGTCCAAGAATTTGATTTTAAATCCTTCTAGTTATCAAAAAAAAATTAAACAATAAAACAAGCCCGCATTTTCGGGGAGAAAACATATTTTTTAATGGAGCGCTGTTGCAGAAACGCAAAAAATGAACACACAAATCCATACAGCTGTGATCGTTATAATCGCGTTTGGCATATCTACGTGGTTTTGTGCCCTGTTAACCATGTGTGAAAAAATCGATGTCATTAATATTCAATGTCATGACGCACGCCCCACACATACGTTGCACCAAGCGGACAATTGCTTGTTAACCGAAATACAATTGGAGCCGTAGTTCAATGTTAATGTTTAAACTGAATACAATACAACACAATGTCCATGCCAAACAGGCGAACTGTGGACATTTGACAAACATATGCGGATTCTGTTTTATTTAGCTTTCTTCTCTGTAAGCTTGCCTACGTGGCAGCATTCCTACGCTACACGAACGGGACAAAACCCCCTCGCTTTGTCAACAACGTAACAATGTAGACCCTTGTGGTTGTGACGTCACAGGTCATGTTTCTGGAAATAACTCGCGGGGAATAGAGCATAATATTTACTTGTATAGCATGACGACAATACGAGTGTTAGGCTTCTGCCCTGGTCCAGGAAAAATCAATAGCAACACCCATTCATAGATTTTGTCTTTCGGGAAATGCTTGTTTTGTTTCACCGGTGCCGTATAATACTGAACAAAGCCGACAGTTGCAGTATAAACGTCATTTAATATTAATTTCGCTGTAAAACCCGGCAAAAAAACAAACAAAGGCGCCGTTTTAACATGTTTTCCATGTTTCCTTAAGACTGTCCAAAACAAACAACGTAGTTTTGTCTTGAAAACCTTGGAATGGTGGATTTAGGAAGTTGTTTTGTTTTGTGTGATGACTTTAATAACTTCTCTGTCTACAGAATCAATGCACCCGTGGGAACTGTTTATCGAATATTACGAGATCAAAAACGGTTCGGAATTGGCCAAAGCGCCGTCTCGCATGTTAACACGTGCATTCAACCTAGAAGACCTCGTAGCGGCTGGAGACGAGAAAAGATCACGCAGGTAACTTCATTCAACACATTCTTTGGTACTTGGTAACGCATTGAAAGACTAAACACANCCAATCAACAAATCAATATACCAAAATCAATGATATTTTTAATGCAGATCGTGCGAACAGAGTTATGTTCTGCTCTACTTCATATACTGGGTGATGGCCTTGTTCATGACGCGGTGGGGCGCAGCGGCACAGCACTCATCGCCCCAATATCGTGTATACTTCCAAGGAAGTTTAACTCAACCTATGCGGCTGGTAAGTGACGTCTGTGTCGTTTGTGAAGGTTATAACCACTGTTTACGATTGTTTAAACTGGGTAATGTTACACCTAGATATGGATTTTACCGCCAAAGGGAATTCAGAGAACATAGCGCCTCTTGGCCCCTTTTTAGCCACATCCGTATTTTCTCTTTTCGCCACGCAATTAAAGTTTTGCTGTCAACCTGAAAATTTAACAGATCATGCCAACTTTCACAGTGGAGTAAACCACATTGTTTTCTTACAAAGAGAATGCATAAAATAACTAAATATACGATTGGCAGCGCTTGCATGGGCGTTACGTTGAATGTTTAACAAAGAAAATTTGGCATTGTCCGAGAATTTGATTTTAAATCATTCTAGTTATCTAAAAAAATTAAACAATGAAACAAGTCCGCATTCTTCTGGAGAAAACACATTTTCAAATGGAGCGCTGTTGTAGAAACGCAAAAAATGAACACACAAATCCATACAGCTGTGATCGTTATAATCGCGTTTGGCATATCTACGTGGTATTGTGCCCTGTTAACCATGTGTGAAAAAATCGATGTCATTAATATTCAATGTCATGACGCACGCCCCACACATACGTTGTACCAAGCAGACAATTGCTTGTTAACCGAAATACAATTGGAGCCGTAGTTCAATGTTAATGTTTGAACTGAATACAATACAAACAACACAATGTCCATGCCAAACAGGCGAACTGTGGACATTTGACAATCATATGCGGATTCTGTTTTATTTAGCTTTCTTCTCTGTAAGCTTGTCTACGTGACAGCATTCCTACGCTACACGAACGGGACAAAACCCCCTCGCTTTGTCAACAACGTAACAATATAGACCCTTGTGGTTGTGACGTCACAGGTCATGTTTCTGGAAATAACTCGCGGGGAATAGAGCATAATATTTACTTGTATAGCATGACGACAATACGAGTGTTATACTTCTGGCCTGGTCCCGGAAAAATCAATAGCAACACCCATTCATAGATTCGGTCTTTCGGGAAATGCTTGTTTTGTTTCGCCAGTGCCGTATAATAGGGAACAAAGCCGGCAGTTGCAGTATAAACGTCATTTTAAATTTAAAAATATTAATTTCGCTTCAAAACCCGGCAAAAAACAAAGGCGCCGTTTCAACATGTTATATCTGTTTCCTAAAGACGGTCCAAAAAGAAGCAAACAAACCTGCATAACACAATTTACATGCCTTTAATGTTTACTGTTTTCAACTGGCCTACTGGTTACATTGTTCATTATCCATTGTGTTAAATAATTCTAAATATTCCCTGTGTGCATAGTTGTGTTACACATGAAATTGTCAGTGTGGTAATCTTATAAACAACGTAGTTTTGTCTTTTGAAAAAACATCGAAAGGTAGATTTAGGAAGTTGTTTTGTTTTGTGTGTTGACTTTAATAACTTCTCTGTCTGCAGAGTCTATGCACCCGTGGGAACTGTTTATCGAATATNCGTCATTTAATATTAATTTCGCTGTAAAACCCGGCAAAAAAACAAACAAAGGCGCCGTTTTAACATGTTTTCCATGTTTCCTTAAGACTGTCCAAAACAAACAACGTAGTTTTGTCTTGAAAACCTTGGAATGGTGGATTTAGGAAGTTGTTTTGTTTTGTGTGATGACTTTAATAACTTCTCTGTCTACAGAATCAATGCACCCGTGGGAACTGTTTATCGAATATTACGAGATCAAAAACGGTTCGGAATTGGCCAAAGCGCCGTCTCGCATGTTAACACGTGCATTCAACCTAGAAGACCTCGTAGCGGCTGGAGACGAGAAAAGATCACGCAGGTAACTTCATTCAACACATTCTTTGGTACTTGGTAACGCATTGAAAGACTAAACACAGTACATTAGATAATTGCCAATTAAATTTGACATTATTTTGTTGCATATAAGTTCTGGTGTTTAAATATCGTGTTAGCATTGTCGCACTACGTTGTTCATTCGTACAGTCTGTCATTCGCTCATCAAATTTTACTTTTTGTTTGTTCTGCTGCCAAAGCGTCTCAACAATTTTAATTGACATTATATCAAGCCGATATTTGCCTTCTGTTCTATGGACAATAGTTACTTATAACAGCCGTTGAAGTGTTGTTTGTATTTGTTTCAATTTAGTATGTATTTATCTCGTTTCTAGCGCCAGGTACTCGTTGCTTGAGGCAATCCACCTCGTTGTGAACGATCACAACCCGCTCAAAAGAAGCTTTGACGATATGTTTAAAGGTTCGTTAACATAAATTTCTAACTCGCATTCAAATAATTTAATCAATTGGATTGTCCAGTCGGACTTAAGACACTACGATAAATTATATTGAGCAATTAAACTAGCAAACGACAGTGCACCAAGCAAATTTGCTAATGGCGCGATTTTTACGTTTTAATAGCTCTCATCTGCCTGGGGTTGAACGCCGGTCGACTATCCCGTTGGATCCGCTTGGTGGCGCGCTCCCCCGCCCTCATCTCGCATCACTTTTCCGATGCAAGCTACGTTGCTCGCACTGGCATGGAGGGGGTCGTCACCGTCCTCTCTCGGCTCGACCCGCTCGTTTTCCACCTGCCGGTAGATGTCGCTGTGCGGCCGTTTAAAAACATCAAGGACGCCTTCTAGCGGCCGTGCCATTATGTCTGTATGTAGGTGCAATTGCTTTAATCAAACGCTGGATGGCGTGCTTGCAGTGCTGTTGCCATATCTACTACTTACCAGTGACTGATAGGCTTGGTTCTCTATCGGGTTGTGCCAAATCTGCGAAGATAGAGCTTTGCAACATATCTTACGCATAGTATTTCAGTTAACACAGGTTATAAAAATGTACATGCTTTTGACCCCTGATGTTTGTTACACGCCAAATGCGTATTACGTGACCTCAAACCTATACACAACACAAACTGCATAAACTTGCTCAAACCTTGAAGAAACTATGAACAAAACATACTTGCACTTTTGATTGAAGACATACCTAACACCTTTGTTAACAAGTTGTTTTTATGTTTTAATACTTCTTATCTTAAGTGGTCAATGTCTATCCAGGCCTACGCGTCAGGCCACACATCGTCATTAAGACCCGAGTGATCAATTTTCTTAGAGCGAAATGCATCTACATTGTGAGATAACATTTCGGAGCCGCTTGCACGTCTGTGTATTGTCTGTATGTAGACCTTGTATCAAATGACTGCTTACACTTTTTACACCAAAAAGTTATCAGATTTTGCACTGGTTTTAATAACAGCGACTGATAAGCATTTGCGCAACGAATTTTCACCGATCAATATTCTTTAACTTTTGGTTGAGGAAATTTTGGTGTAAGCAAACGTTAAAATCATTTTGCACACTGTTTTGTTAAGAGTAAATATCGGGAATACTAACATTCCTTATCTGCGGTAGCATTTACAAATCTGCAAACGTTGGTCAAAACTTCTGTACCCTAATTTTTCTAACACTTAATATATAGTCTTCGGTACATATAGTCTCTAAGGCTTGTCTATGATTCAAAGTTTGTTTTGAAAGTTATGTCAACCATTGGCTGTTCCGCTCGCATTCGCACAACGTTGCTTACTTTCTGTACCAGTTCCACTTTTTTGTAGAGTTACCAGGGCTGCAAAGAGCCATGCTTCTTTTGTACATTGCACTCCTTTCATTTTGTACAAATTTATCGTTGTTCTTAAGGTACCCAGTAGAGCCATGAGCTAAAGAAGTAGATGTTTGCACAGGTCGTCGTTTTACGTGGTTGTTTTTTTCCGAATATTTGTTCGAGCAATGCAATTTAAGGTTAGCGGGTGTGCAATATGCTTTTTTATTTCGCTCGCTCTGGTCTCGCGCTTCTTCAAGAATCTTATCTGTGCTGTAATTAGATTTTATTTGTGCTGTAATTTTTTTTCGCCCATCATTTCGCGTTAAGGGCTTACGCAGACTAATAAAAGATTTTTGTCGGTGCACTTGAAACTAGCCACATGAAAGCTTTTATAATTCAGTTGTGGTGTCGTTAAATGTTAGATTGGAAAACTTTGTGACATGCTTGTGCGATTAAAATAATGTATATAAGAGTTGTTTATACAATTCTGTTGTTACATTACTTAGTAGATGTGTAATAATAACGTTGCCTACACTTATAACGAGGCTTAGTATGCGCAGAACTGGTAAAAGGTAAGAGTTGCCTGTAGTACATTCTGAAATCATAAATATCTTAGCCTAAGACGTTGTTATTCTAAAATCCATAAGGGAAGCTTGTGTTGGTCATGTAAGACCACTGGCTGTTTCTTAATCGTCTTTCAAGGTTTGTCTTTGATCTTACTGGCCACAACGTCAAACCCAGCGTGATGTTTAATAATAATTACCGCTGTGTGGCGTCAAAGGGGTGTTCGCTGTTGGTTGGCAACCGCGTCATGCAAGGCACGCTGCTATGTGGATCAGATCAGACAATGTTTGTCGGCGTTGCTTAACGGTTGTATGTGCAGTTGTCTGGAGCGCAGGGTAACTTCGGCAGGCTTGTAGTACATTCTAAACAGTTTACTGTCAGTTTACATGTGAAGTATGGAGAATTGTTAGAGTTGTAGGACATTAAAGCTTGTAGAACATTTTATATCTTTTACGGCCTTTTACCGGTGTTATTATGATTTCATTGACAAAATGTGATAAATTATAGTTTAGTATTTGAGGTATTACATCAGCAATATGGCGAGCATCATGTTAAATGAAGCATCTATAGTCAGGATACAATAGGAAAACAAATGTTGTGCTTATTGCAACATGCATTCATCATATCCTGCCAGTACAGATAGCTTCAACATGTGCCATTACATGCTAAAAATGTAATCAACTAATTTTTAGCTGTGTTTTTATTAGTTGTGTGCAAAACTATGTGACATTATTTATTAACATAACATCATGGCGGGCCGACATTCGAGTGTCCAGAATGGAAGTCAGTATCTCACCTGTAGAGTGCAATATCTTGATGATACTGATCCATTTTCATCAACTAACTTTCCGGAGCCTACAAGACCACCAAGTTACACATTTAAAGTTGATGTACCTTTGTGTGAACAAGTTGCTGGTGTTCACAGACTCTTAAAAGCCCCACACAAGGTTTGCTATCCAATGTCTTAAGTAGTTAAACGAAAGTAGTCATCAAATTTTTTTTTCAAAAATGCTGGACAGATATTAACTTTATTTTTCCATGAAGTGGTTTATATTTTTTGAGTTTTATCAATGACATCTATATCCCAATTTTGGACTGGAACTGTAGCGTATCTTTAAATTAAGTTAATGTTTTAAAATTTACACACACAGCTTGGAGATTGTACACTGCAATTATCAAACACAAGTGCCTATTTGGATTTGGATTTATCAATTGCTGAGCAAAAGGAAGAATTTGATAGCTTTTATGCTGAAGGGTAAATATTTATGTTGCAATATTGTTTTGTAACATTACTAGCTTTGTATATGTTGGTGTAATATTGTTAAAGCCTCTTTGAACAATTAGTGAACAAAATTTCACTAATGTTGTGTCTTTCGGATTGTTTCTGTCTGATAATGTTTTAAAAAGAAAAATCATTTAAATAACCATTGTTTTGGCTTTTCATTGCACAGTGAACACAAATATATTGTGCTCTTGGCAACATTCAGAATCCTAAGCTTTGATATTTTCACATGGCCTTCACTGTATCCGTGGCATGTGAAAGTTACCCAAGATAAGGAGCAGGAAGTCATTACTTTGTATTTGTTTGTCGATTGACTTCAATCGAATGCCTAATTTGTTGTCTGCTTTCCCAAAACTTGTCTGTTACATACGTTGTATAGTTACAAAGATTGTTGTAATAGGTTTATTTGCAACAAGTGTTAAGGCTTACAACATGCCTCAGCCAAATAAATATATTGTAAAACATTACCAAAAAGCCCAGCAGCCTATTCCTGCATTAGTGAGCAAACTATTACATGCCTGTGTGTTTTGTGGTTTTAAGCGCTTGTTTTGGAAGTTTCTGCTTGAGCAGGTACTGCTGCTGATAATTTTCTGGACTAAGCATAATAGTTTAGATACATTCATAGTAGTTTTTTTGTATGATCAAGGCTTTGGTTAAATCTTTGTATTTGGTTTTTCTTTGTGTAAAACTTTTGTAGTTGTAAAGTTGTATGCTTTTCATTTATCCATTAAGTCACATAGGTAAACTTCTTGTTTATAAAGCATCAAAAACAAGTTTACTTCCCGAAACAAAAATTACATTTTAATCTATTGAAGAACGTTTAGCACTATTTGTGCCTTGACAAACATTTTCCATCTCTGTATTTGTGCTCAAGTCTCGTGTTTTGTTTGCGTTTTACGCGATAGCCACACTGTCCCACATATCTTATCTTCCTGTTTGCTTTGATTTTGTGCAGAAAAAGAAACTCCATCGTTATTCGAACTCAATTGTCAGTGCGCGTCCATTCCTGCATAGGTAAGTCCAATAATGATTGTCATAGACCTATTGCCCAGTTTATACAAACTTGCAATTCTTGTGATTTGTTATTTAGCCTATGCACTGTAATATCACTTAATAGGACATGTCCTTTTGCATTTATCACATGTTAGGAATGAAATAGTGCTGTGCATGTCCTATTACAAAGCCTTGCCTGAAGGTAAAATTCCAGCAGTAAGATAACATCAATGGTCTGTTTACTGTGCTGGTGATATTGCTTTTAAAGCTAACGACATAATGCACCTGCTACAGATGAGCTAAACCCAGTGCTTTATACCCCAGAGACTGCATATGTGCACTTTTGATATCTACTGTTGAGTTTGGTTGTGTTCAAGAAAAAGAGCCAAACCCTCAGAGACTCTTTTCCCACCTTAATTATGAAAAATAGCTTCAAGTTTTATGATTCATATTGCCATTGTGTATCGTTGTCCACAGTCTCCATCGGAAACCTGTGGCCTTGTTGTTTCAGCCTTTTGGTCTTTGCCACAATGGTCATTGTGCCAGCACCCATTGTGGGCCCAACTATTTCCCAATTCCGCCATGTCCCTTTGTTTTATAGTGTTTGAAGATAACACTGCACAGTGAGTACTACTCAAGTGGGCCACCCTTGACAATAGTCAACAAAACGCCCCACACTTTTTGGTGGCGCAATTCTTTTTTATTCGTTGTCTTTGGTTTTTAAATGCCTAGGCAACTTTTCTTTGCAACGTTGAGTGTTGTCATTGCGAAAACAGTGTTAAGTGCTATTACAAGTTTCTGAAAATAGCAAAGCAATTGCAGAAACAACTCAGTCTTGTCCTAGTTAATTTTACGTTTATGAGAAGTAAAGCCCTATCTGTTGTTTTATTTGAAGACAACCGCCCGTACGCCCATCGCTTGATTACTTTAGCACAGTCGGGGCGTTTGATGTGGTTGGCCTACATAGCCGGCACAGTGGAATGTAATTTATGACTGGCGCGCATCACAATAAGCACGAAAACCTCGTCTCGGCATAAGTCCACGTCGATTTGTCCACCTTGTACTACGGCATCTCTTTAACGGCACAAAGCGTTTTCGAAATCCCATAATGGACACCTTGCCGCTGTCCGATTGTCTTGCAAAGCTTTTTATGGGGTTTAGGATGATTGCACGTTGTTTTCATAGCGCCTTGTTTGGCGATGCCGGGCGATAATGGCACGGATTTGTGGGGTGATTTTGCGATTATCATAAGAATGTATCTAGATTTAGTGACAACGGCTATGATTCCGTGTAATCACCTTCTGTCAGGAAAAGACGTATAATTTTCCAAACAACTACAAGATTTACTGTTCGGTCGTTTCTGTCAACCTTTTTAAAATATATATGTTGCCAGTGTCCAGAACAATGATAATGTGACCGTTAACACGAATGCAAGGTTGTAATATATTTCTGTATTTCTCAGCAGCATTTAATACGGATGCATTATACAGCAAAATATGATACAAAAACATTACCATGCTAACATGCTTGTTTTTTGCCTCTGAAAGCCTGATTTATTAAAAACGCGTTTTTTCATTAAAAGTAGACTGTTTGCAAATACCAACGAAAAACCACTAATTTCCTCTAACAAGTCTAAATTGTGTATTTTACAGAGAAGCTATACAACTCGAAGGGACGTGAACTTCGCCGGGCTCTGTTTTCGCTCAAGCAAATATTTCAGGTATGTAAGCTTTTCTCGACTCGGCCCAGTGCAAAACGCTTCACGCTTTTCGTGGGCGCGTTTCGCTTTTGGGCTTGCCTTTCGGCGTCCATCCTCGCGTCTGGACTTATGCGCGGACTTGTATACCACGTTATTAGTGGCTTACCGCTACTAACATTTACCTTTTATTACGGACGATTTACATTTTGCAGACATTTCCATTTACGCATCGTTTTGCTGTTAATGCGTAAGTTGAGTTGTAGCTTTGTGGTTAACCTAAATGACATGGCATTCGTATTTTCGGAATTTTGTGTCTCTAAATTATACGAATGGAGTAGGTTTTGTAGCAGATAGATTTTTATGATAAATAATAGGTCCTTTGTTTCATTTATGTTACGGAGGCCACAAGTATTGATGGATATTGACATCATTGCGTTTAATTTAGCAAAGAAACCAAAAGGCGCATAGCATGACTTATTTTTAAACGTTTGCCCGTTATTATCGCTCTATTGAATCGTGTGTAGGTTGGTCGTCGTTTTAACATAAGTGGATAACATCCGCTAAATACTTGCGAGCTGTCATTAGTCGAACTGACGACAGTACAAGCAATTTCACGGTTGTGGTACTTCCATTAAAAGCATGTTGGGTCGACGCCCATCCCACATAACTCAGGCCGACCACCGGGAAACGAGGTCGGCGCTGGTCTGCAGCAAGCAATATCTTGGCTCTTGGGT